>VXAX01002724.1:40387-66427 GCA_013399835.1 Leptocoma aspasia
AAAAAAAAAAACAAAACAAAACCCAACAAAAAAAAAACCCAACCCACACACACAGACCAAAAACTTATGGATACTCAAAGCCAGGGTGGCATACTAACATTCTGCCTTTACACTTACAGCTTATTTCATCCTTTGCCTGTCTCACTCTGCTAACTCCTTTTAGAGGATGGTCCAGGTAAAGGAACTGCTCAAGGGCTGAATTCCCAACAAATGCATTTCCTTTCCCAGACATGTCAATTGTCTGAGGTTGCTCACTGGACATCATCCCCTGCCCTCACCAGCTAGGAGCTTGGTTAGAGACATGGACTGCACAGTACACAGCACAACAAATGAGTGTGGTTGCTCACATAACCTCCAAGTAAAAAAAAAAAAAAATCTGGTTTTGGAACTTATTTCAAAACACAACAATCTTATAAATGCATGGCATTGCATGTTTTATTAATGCAAATTAAGAACTGAAATTATAGAAACTACATTAACATTCAATCAATTTCGAGAAAAAAACAATAATCCTACATCACATAAAGAATAAAAAATTAATTTGACTTCCATGGTAGTAAGGCACCTCCATGACAAATCCTACATTGTAATTTTTGTTAATATTAATTTTCCCACGTCCTACTCTGAAGAATACTTTGAAGTATTTTTCACTACATTGAATGTTCTTAAAAACCTTTCAAGGCTGATCCACAAAGCAGTATCTAGCTCCATGTATGCCCCAGTTAGTCCAGATTTCTGAACTGGGAGGAGAGAGGACAGGGGAGAACAGACAGGCAAGGCTGCAGTAAGCAGTTCTGGGTTTGGACTGAAGACAAACTACTTCCCCATTTAAAACATTACTGATAGCATCTGTACTCAAACACTAGCAAAATAAACCAATTTCTATGCTCTGGTATAAAGTATATCACTGTCTGCACGTTCACTTCTTCAAAAAAAAGAGAAAAAAAGCCACAAGGCACATATCTTAGTTATCAACATAAAACGAGAGCCTTACAGAATCCCATCACTCTAGAAGGAACTCCTGGAGTACTTGATTAAAAAGCAGGAACAAGCACCAATCATTCTGGCTATTTGCATTTTCCCCAAAAGGAATCCCTACTTAAATACTTCAGTTGATGATAAGAGTAATCACTGTGATTTGTCCTAGAAAATGAGATACTCTAGATGCAGCTCCAAATTCTACGTAATGCAGTTTAACTGCAGGTTACCCCTGAAAGGGATGGGCCTACTCAGCCCATGCATGTTATATTGACATTCCTTGTCCTGGATGTAACAACAATAGTAATTTAAATTAAAAAGCAAGAAATCCCATGAAGAGGTTCAGCTGGCTCATCCAGAAAGCCCCCAATGACTCTCAGAAAAATACCAGTGATGAAATGACTGGATATGATGCAAAACCGGTGAGAGGGAACAGCACCTGCACACGCTGCAGTGACAGGGCCTTATTTCAGATTGTACCCAAGCTCTGAGGGAAGTAGCACAAATAAGAAGAGATTCTGTGGCCAAGTTACATATTAGAGTTGATGTGATCCAGTGCTCTGCTGCCAAGAGGGCAGGTCTGTCTGCTGCTTTACTCTGTCTTCCTGTATTTAGTCACTGTGCCTTGTTCCCTCCTGTCCACCAGCTGTGCAATCACCTGATGGCACACTGAACCTACTCCACTCATCAATCTAGCAGAAATGAAAAAACAGTCCTCCTTTCTGGCTAACATTTGAACTCAACCTACTCAGCACAGGGTCAGTTAAATACAACAAAAAAAACGAGCCTGTGCAACAGAGAACAAGAGGCTGAAGGCAGAAAGACAAAGGGCTGAAAGAGCCAAAACCTGTTCCCTTTTGCAACACTTAGATTTTTGCCCACCAATACATGTGCTCTGGAGCACATGGTCTGACAAGCTGCTACCCAGACTGCCTGCTGCCAAAAAAGGGGTCTCAAACCATCCCACTTGGCATTCCCAGCAATTCTCTTGGGCTAATCCTGCCACTCACCTGTCCCTACAGTAAACCACTTCTGGAAACTACCCTGGCCAAAAAACTGATCTGGAGAAGAGGCTGGCTGCTGCTGCCTGGAGACCCTGCACTAGCACTTGGCAGGGCCAGCCCTGCACCAGCTCAAGGGAAGAGCTGGGCTCTGCTTTCAGCAGGGGCTGCCTGCAGGGACTGAAAGGCCCAGCTGAAAGGCCCCAGCAAACACATGTGAGGCCAGCTGTGTTGAGCAAGCAGTCACAAGCAGCATATTCTCTCAAAGGAGAGCAGCAAATGGGGTTAGAGGACAACACTGCAATGAGACCTGAACCTCAGGAGGGGACATGGTGGGACAACAGCTCAACACCGCTGGGTTTACAGTGCGAGCAAAACGACACCAACCAAATGCGACATCTGTTGATGAAACAAGACTGCTTAAACCCAGGAGAGCCTTACTAATGTCTAATTTAGCACAGAACTGGATTTTACTCAGTGTTATTTATGGATAACAGAAATCAGCAAGGAATCCATTTCTGTAGGGACTCAGGAATAAAACAATTCACAAGTGCCTGCGCAATGTAGTAAAAAATGCAGCATAACTGTATCATGCACAGACATTTTTATAACTCTGACACTAGTGTAGAATTATGTTTTCCTTGCCTAAAGGTATTTCAGAAACTGAATTTCACTTATGTAATATCAGTGCAGACTGTCTTCTAGATTTGAAAGGCAGTGCATTTTTATCACAGTCAGACAAATCCACCACACTATACCTTTTCAGGAACAAAGCATTGTCACTCAGAATGCAAAATATACCTGTTCCCATTAAAAACTGGAGTTTATATCTCAGGATATTTACTATTCTAACTTTTTAAGATATTGCAACCACTAAAAGACAACTTACCTAATCTAAGCTTAATGAAACCTAGTCATAAGACTACTCAATTTTACTTCATTTCTAAAAATCTGTTTTTCAAGAAATCAACAGATTTTGTAAAGGATATGAAATCACATAAAAAATTACACTTACATCAAATAATTGTAGCGTATGCAAAGTTTACATAGAGTTACTTGATAAACAGATGCGAAAAAGCTCTAAGGCTGTTCTCTACCCCAGTGCAACACCTGGTATTGATGAACTGACACTGAAGAGAGCCGTGCCTTCTGTTCTCACTCAAGTTTCCAACGTACCAGGGCTGTCTTTGGCAACAAGACCTTTGGAAAAGTCACTTGGTGTGGGGGAAGTCCTGCTGTCCCGTTTTGCCGCATCGAGGTTGTTGCAGTACTCCCACCTCTTCTGCTGCAGCTCCTGAAGCCAGTAGGTCATGTCCCGCCGAGTTGCAGCCTGCAGGACACGGAAGCAGAGCACTGGTGAGATCTCTGCATGCCCTTGGTACATGAACACAGTAATTCTAAGTGCAATAATAAACCCAACACAGATAATCAGCATGTCACCAAGGTATCATCACTCAAAATCAATATGATTTAAAAGAAATAACCACAATGCACCAGGTGCACCTTGTGCTCACATGCACATCCATGATTTTCATGCCAGAATTTTTCATTAGGAGCAGTCTCATACATTCCTTTTCTTCAGTTTTACACTCAAACTTTAGAAAATGCAGCAGCATCTTATATTTTACACACAAAGCAGTGTTTGAACCTATAACTACAAATCTGTATTATGGGAAAAAATCCCATACACATTCAGGAAGATTCCCATTTTCTTTTAACCTGCCTTCTTACCAGCAGAAACCAACAAATGAATAATGCATTGCAATGCCTCTTACTTTAATGACTAAATCTACATACTGTATTTTCTGATAATCCCATGAGCTAACTAGCTTCTACAGAAAAATCATATTTAAAACAAAAAAAAAAAAAAACAAACAACCAAAATCCAACATTAATGCGTAACCTACAAGACTACACTCAAGAATGTGAATAGGCAGTAATTGAGGATGAATTCAAACACACGTTGAATCAGAGCTCTAAATCATTTCAAAGCATGTCAAATGACAATATACAATTACCAAGAAGAGACAAGTGAAGGTTATCTGACACTGCAGTTGCTCTCATGAAAAAGTTATTGTTATTTCAACATATATCCTCAGCTGCCAGTCTAGGACAAGCACCTGACCTGGTAACATGGACTGTTCAGGAACAAAAAAATTAACACTGATGAGAAGACACTCCCCTAACTCCTTTGGCTTCTTAGCACATGGAGTGCTTATCTTTTAGCCAGCCTTTCTCCTACCTTCTCCCAAAGTGCATGATGGCATTTTCAGTGGAAAACATGACTAGGTTTATTCTTTAAAGACAACCTAAACATTTCAAAAAGTTTTTTTTGTTCTGTTCCTCACAGCTTAAGAGGGCACCTGTGCAAGGCACAGCTGCAAAAGAATGGAAAGCAACAAACAACACACATTTCCTTACAAAAGCATACAGTAAGTGCTGCATAAAGCACAGCAATAGCACAGAATTATCTACATTTTTCACATGAGAACACTTCTGGTCTAGTAAAATTGAAGATTCATTGGCCATTATTTTGGCCCCAACAGCAGTTGATGACAAGACAAAGCACAAACAGCACAGCAAACAAAAACTGATGCTTCCCCAGGGTGCTCCCTCTGGCTCAACAATTTGCAATCTCAGTTTAGCAATGAGAGAGACAGATTTTTATTTTACGTTTTGGCTCTTTGTACCCCTACGAGCTTTAACATCCATGACACCCTAGAGCAAATGACTCCAAAGCACCATTCAAGGAGATTACACAGAAAACCTCAGTTAGTCCTGGGGCTGCTGCTCCAGCTCCTTTCAGTACATATGCATGTGGTAGGATACAAGATGTATAAATCAAATAAACATTCATAAATCAAGTAGTGAAACAAAGAAGTGATACATGAGGACACTGCAGAGTCAGTTGGTAAGAAAGATATGCAACCAAGATATTTCTAATCTGAAATGGAAATCAGCTTCATATATTCTTTCTCGCCTACTCACAGTAAACCAGAGAAAATAATTTCCCCCATAAAAAAATACATAGGGTAAAGAATAGTTCAGAAGGTCAAAGAACTGGACTCTGGGAAATGCCAATCCCCACAGCCACCTCTGGCAGTTTGGGAATGACCACCACAGCAGCAGGTTTTAAAGTCTACAGTCACTTCTTGCCAGGAGTAAACATTTCCCCTTGTATTCCTAGCAATGAAGTATTTCCTTTGGAGCTTTAGCCAGCGGCAAGTCTTCACTTCTGGTAAATTTGAGAGCTTGTAATTCCTTTAGAGACACTTGCACACAGGCCACGTAAAGCAATGTTTTACTGTGCTCCAGCAGAAAACCACCAAGAATTCAAAGAGCTTCCACTAACACAGGATGCAGCACTTACGTGGTTCTCTTTGCTACCACAACACAGCTAATGAGGCAATCCACCTGCAGTCAATCTAAGTTATAACTACAATTAACTTCTGTCCATGACCTCTTGAACTTAATGAACCTCTCTCACAATTTATCCTATTACCATCTTGCCAATCACCTTCAGAGAATAGTGAATCGATTTTACTGGAGTTGCTCCTTGCTGCATTTCAATTCCCAGCTGAACTTGTTCTCTTCTAAGCTGCACAGATGTACCCTCAGCTCCCAGGCAATGTTGTTACACACAGGGCCAGGCAGCAGTGTCCATCCTTCAGCAGAAAATGGCAAGGCAAAGCAGTACAAGGTTCTCACACCCCTGCTTTAAGTAATTTCCCCAAGAATTACTCAGGACCTTCCTGCTGCTCCCTGCCTGTTACCTTGCCTTCCTTTCCTCCCATACACGATCCTCCTCTTCTGGATTCTTCCTCTCCCTTTGAACAGTTTTGTCTGAGTTTATTTCAGTCATCTCAGTTATTTACAACTAAAAGAGTATCCTAAAAATCTCCGTTAAAATTAGTTTTGTTTAAACAAAGTTAATCATTGAAGCTGTTGTTTGAAATAGACTGTTTAAAAAAAACCAAAACAAAATAAAACCAAGAACCACACATAGAATATTTAAATCTTCCTCTTCCCCTAACTATAAAGAGCACAAATTTGGAAATATATTTTTAAATTCACTTTATCCGTCAAAGAAATGAACACTTCCGTGCTTGCCCCATTTCTCATGACTTTTACAACTATTTGGCTACTGCCCACCATGACAGCCAAAACATTTAATTAGGCAGAGCAGCAATCAATCTCACAAAAAATCCTCATAGCAACTAAAGTATTGCTAACGTGCTTTCTTACTGCAGAGCCATGCAGTCACATTTTAATGGATGCATTTCTGTGAGAAGAAAAACTACCATTAATGTCACCTGAACTGGTGTGAAATAAGGAATTATTGTACGTGTACTGCTGCAAACTTACAGGTAACAGTAGGAGTAAGACGCTCTTAAGTGAAGAGCCATACAGTACCATGTAGTTTTCAACTTAAACAATGGAAAATTACTATAATTTGATTAAAAATATTCCCTTAAATTCTCCCACTAAGAATGATGGAGAACTGTCACCTTCTGATGCAGACATGACACAAACAGAAGAATTATTTGAGGAAAATATCCACGCACTGCCATCCTCTACCTGGACCCACTGGTGTAACACACATGCCAACATTAAATCCTTTAAAGGAAGAGTCCAAAGAAATGCAACAAGCAGACCTCACATCTTGAGAAATCTCATGAAAATTCTTGCCACATTTCTGAACACAGACAAACTCTCCCTCAAGCTACATTGTAAAAAGGGAACATCCCCAGAAAGTCTGCATTTCTTAAGACTCACTATTCCTGCTATGCTCAAACAGCAAATCTGGAGCCAGATGGCTTCTTCTGGAGGGCAGCCCAACTTTTAATTAAAGCACTGCAACCATTAATCAGCAAAGTTTAGAGCAAAAAGCATCAGCTCAGACAACAAACCATCCTCATACTGAGCTCCCTCCTATGCTGTGTCAGGCCCTGCAGTAAAACTGTTTGAGCTCAACATCACTGATCACTGCTGCATCCTTTGAGATCACTGACTAATTACAGCATCCACTCCTAACTCTCAGTTCAGCAAGTTTGGTGTCCAACACTTTCAAGCATCAGGGCCCTGAAATCTGCAGCGTCTGGAATGCTGACACTTGGCCAATAGCCCAGAATGCTTTTTTTCTTTCACAACTCGATGCAATTTCTGTTCCCATCCCAATTCACCGCTGTTCACAGAGAAGTTACCCACACATAAGTGACCAGACACACAGTCCAGCATCACTGGCCAGAGTTCCTTTGTTTCTGAAGCAAGCAAAATGTATCACTACAAGACACTGCTTTAAAAATAAATGAGAAATTACCCCTTTGTTCATTTATATATATTCATAATGTTAATTATTTCCCCCTTAAAGCAAGGCCTTGCTGTGCAAACACAGCCAAATGTTCACTTGATTGTATTAGCAGCATTCTGTGTTACAGCATATATTTGCAGGATCAATATTTGCATGCCTTCCCATGAAAATATTCTCAAATATAATTTATCCATAATTCATGAAGTACACAATTTTCTGTGTCCCTTTACCTAAAGGGATGGTATCTGTTACATATATTTAAATAGAAAATATTTATACACACACTTAGCTTCTTCTGCTCTATTGTACCTGTTGGAAATGCACAGAAAAACCACAATCACACAAGTGTCAGGTTAGTTATCTACAGCTCCCAAAATATGAACATTTTGCTTTATTTGCTCTAAAGGCTGCAGTATATTTTTTCCAAAATTCTTATCTGGGAAACAAATACAGAGTACATCATAGAGTTCTCAGCTCCCATTACCTGACAAAAGGCTGAGCAATCCAGCTCAGGATTCATCAATCCAGCCAGGAATCATTACATTAACAAGAAACTGAGGCATGATAAGAAATAATGCATTCCTCAATAGCATCATCATTTCAACCTGGAATTCCAGTAGCTTATTTTTTATTGCTCTTCTGAGTCTATAACTCTGAATGGGAAAGGCCAGATCACAAGATGTGGAAAAACTGAACAAACAGCAAATTGAGGAAAACAAGCTTGTGAATTACAGGCTGAAGAATGACTTGACTTTATTCCTCGTGCTCTGTGTGTAATGTTTTCTTGATAGAAAATCACATTTGCTTCTAACAGGGGTTGGATTGGAGGGGGAGGGAGAGGTTTTTTTCATTTACCATCTTGAACTAATTTGCAATTCTACCTAAGTTAGCTGAAGGATGCTTTTAAAGGCCTTAAAGAACTATCATGTTAGACAGAAGAAAGTTAATTTCAGCTGCAAAAACCTTATTCCTTGACGAATGACATGGCCATAAAAGCCAGTTGGTCTTGCAATATCCCTTAAGATTTTCCTTAACTCCTTCCTTATTATATAAACACCTACAGCATAACATCATTTTTGTGGACAATCACTTGGCCGCTTCAGGGATCACAAGACAAAATGATCTTTTTCTGCTAATTGCAGAAATTAATTTGGCTTTCTTAATTGGCACCATTTCTCAATCCCCATAAGGGAAACATGAAGAAAGTCCCAAACTATGCAGGTTCTTTCCTAGAGAGGACCAGAAAAAAATTAACACATAAAATATGGGCAGAGTAGTAACATCACAGAGCAAAAGATACCAGTAAAAATATGAAAAAGAAACCTCCCATGTCTTACATTTGTGTATCAATGTTGAGGACGATTTGTGTCTTCATGACTGCAGAAGACACCCAAGGCTGCTGCCAAAGTACCGTCTGAGAGACTATTTATTACATAAGTGGCAGATAGCATTTCAAACTGCAATCCTTATCACAAATTCTGTGTTTCTCAATAAAAGCTCTCCTACTCAAAAAACACCCTCAACACAAAATTTTTCTGAAGATTTCCATGTAAAATCACAAATCACTAGATGCTAATTAAAACAAACAAAACATCCTCAAACTACTGAAAGCAAAGCTTAAACCAAGTTTGCAGTTTTAATGTTCATAACACAAACACTTGGGCTATAAAGGCAGATTCATAAAGCAGTAAAATCTTTTACAGCTACACAAAGGTAGTTTTTACATGCAACTGATTACACTGCTTTTACCTAAGCAAATATTGTTAAAATTATTATTGTATTAATTTTCTAGGTAAATAAATTTCTTATTCTCTAGTAAAGCACGTTAATGAGTCAGTATTTTGACATTTATACTCATCAAAACAGAATGCTGAAGAGCTTAATACAATCATGCTCCACAGTCCCAGCAGGTATTATGACTGCTCAAATCTCCACTAGTAAGTAGGCGTGTAAGAGGTATTTCCCAGTGTTCAATAGGAAGTTCTACTGTTTAACACTTAATGTATTATTTTCTAATACTGTTTCTCAGAAAGTACACAGTTCACGTGAAAAGTTATATTCCATGCAGAAGAATGTTCCTTGAAGAACACAAATCTGCCTTAACAGAATTCAAAAATAATGGATGCTCAGAATAATTTATTTTTTCTGTACTGAGTCAAAATGGTTTCCCTGTTTGGTTTTATTTTCCTAGGCATGAAAATAGAGGAAAGTTATGTTAAATAATCCAAACATTTACCTCTCGTCCTACGAAAATCTGAGTCCTTGAACAGACAATACGACAAGCAGCTTCTGCTACTATGAGGAAGAAACTCTCCCTCCTCTTCCTTCCTCCCAAAGAACCTAGACGCAGAGTTCTGCCACGCATCATCTTTTCAAAATAAATACACCAAAACTGAAACCCGAACACTCCCTCCAAACTTCCAAAACCCCAACTCATCAGATTTCTTCGAAAATCTTTTTTCTGCCCAGACGATTCCAGAGAACCTTTTCAGCCCATGCTCAGTAGAAGCATTTCCTCCCCCTCAGAGGAGCACGGTCAACACGAAATCGTAAAGGAGAAAGACGCCAATTAAGAGACAGCTGGGGCCAGCCCGGTACTGCCGACCTCCGCGGCGTTTGCGAAACAGCACCTTCCTTCCTACACAAACCCGCACGGACGCGGCGGAGCAGCCCTGCCGGCCGGGGCGGTACCGCGGACGGAGGGCACAGATGGCACCGGGGATGCGGACGGGGCCCGGACAGCAGCGGCGATGGGGATGGGTCCCGCCAGCCCCGGGCCTACCTTGAGAACGGTGACGGCGCCGCCGGGACTGTGCACCTCGAAGGCGGCGGGCTCGTCCCCCGCGGCAGTCGCGCCGACCTCGGGCTGGTGGTAGCTGAAGCAGGCGGAGGCGATGTCCAGGTGCCCGAGGGGCAGCGGGTCCTGCGGCCCCTTGAAGTAGTAGAGGTAGCAGCGGCGGGGGTCGAACACGAACCAGCGGCTGCGGAAGCCGCGCAGAGGCCCCTTGCCCGACAGCTTCTGCAGGTACCCGCAGAGCTTGGGGGTGCTGGGACCGGGCTGCTCTCCGGCCGGACCCTCCTCCCCCTCCGAGCCTGCCGCCGGCATCGCCTCGCCCGCCACGGACGCAGTCCCGGAGCCGCGCAGGGAGCGGGGACGGCTCAGCCCGCGCCCGCCGCCTCTCGGGACTTGTAGTGCGGGCCCGCCTCGCCAGCCCGAGCAGCGCCGGCACCGCACCCGCCCCGCCCGGCCGAACGCGGCCCCTGAGCGCGACCCCGCCGCTGCTGCTCCCGGGCACCGAGCCCCGGCGCGCCTCGGGCTCAGCGCGGCCCTGCCCCAGGAAATCGGCCGCTGCTGACGTGGAAAGGCGCTGCCTCTGTCCGTACGCGTCGTCCCGTGCTCTCGTGCTGCCGGGCTCCAGCACTTTTCTGACCAAATCAAATACAGTTTTCCAAATCTTACCTTGGCCTATGATCAGATTGAAACCTTTCTCTTGTAGTCTCCTATTCTGAATCCTATCCCTGCCCGGCATCGCATCAGCAGCCAAAGGAGCGGGGAAAATATATGGAAAATGCAGGTGCATCAGTGGGTAAAAAGCTGTATTTTACAGGGATAAGGCTTGTGAATGACTACAAACCAAACTGGTTTTTTTCTTTTTTTTTTTTTTTTTTTTTTTTTTTCTTAAATTTTTTTTTTTTTTGCACTGAAACGCCTAACCTGTTTTGGGCTCTAGGAAACTTCTGGTGTTAACAAAAAGGAACTTCTAAAATAGGAAACTTGGTTGTGAAGACACCAGGCTACTACAGGGAGGTACACATAACTTCATTTCTCCGTGTGTTTGGAGCAGAGTAGATGTGTGTTTCCTTTAAACATGCCTAATGTTCTGGTACTAATACAAAAAACAGTCGATGTGGCATATTCATCCAAAAATGGGAGAAGACTGTTCCATGTTTAATGACATACAGCCTTTCGTTCTCACCCTTAAATACAGCAAGGAAGGTTTGCTGTCAAAATAGTTGTTGAAGCTGGAATGTGCTGTGGTGTTTTTGTTAGTACAATGCTATTTATGAAATAACATCTGACTGAATTTTGACAGTTTGGAAGTTCCAGTTACTCAGAAATCCTAAATTCGCCAGAGTTTCTCACTCTGTCCACATTTCTAAATGCCTTGATGAATTTCTCATTAAAAAGTAACTGTCTCATGAGCCAGAAAATATTTTCATTCTGTGGTAAAGCATATAAAGGATTGTGAGAAACGATCCTCACTTTCAAAATTTTAAGAGGTTTATTAAAAACCTTATCAAAAATTACAACAGAAGACTGAATAAAGAAAATGAAACACAGTACCGGGAGCAAGGTACGCCCCACCATGTGCTCGACTTCAAAAATGGATGTTCCGCCCTTTTAACCCTTTTGCCCCTCCCAAAATTCTGTCGATCGACTCCTTCTTTGCTGTCCAGTGGTGGAGATCACTTCCTGACGTCTTGATTGGAGGTCAGGTGTTGCCATAGTAATGAGTCAACCCTTCCTTATGCCCCAGCTTCCCGGCCATCCCGTGAGAACAATGCAAAAAGGGGGAAACATATCTATAAAACTACTCTTAGCATATACATAATATTTACTCTTAAATTGTGAGAGTCAACTATTTCAATACTCATTTATCACAGGATATAAAGCACCTGAATATTTTTTATGGTTGTCCACGGGTTCTACTTGGATGTTGACACAAGGAACTGCAGCATTCCTCAAATCCTCTCCTGTGGCTGTCACCTCCTGACAAGAAATGTGCCAAGTGAGGAGATAGCCAGTGTTCTGCTAGCAGGAAAATATGAGTGATTTGTTACAGAAAATTAAGCGTGGAAGTTACCTCCCCAGTCAACTCACACGACATAAGTGAGATCTACTGAAAGATTACACGTTGCAAATTAAGGCTAGATGTTTTTCTTTTAGGATTCTTTTAGTAAATGTGGATAGTAAGAAGGGTTGATCCTGCTTTAATAACAGGTCAATAATGTTTCTTCCAAATATACTGCTCAGTCTCTTCTTCCCCAAATACAAAGTATTCATCATGCTCTTTGTTGGCAAGGGTCATTTGGGTCATTTGCAGGAGCATCAGTCACACAGGGGAAACACTGATTCTCTTAAGAAGCTGCCGCTTTCTTATCTCAGTCATTTAGACAAGTTGAAGTGCTCCAGCATTTATCCCTGATCTGTTACATTATCTCATCAGTGTAGTGAAGTGTGGCCTTGTTCTCTGTGTGCTGAGCACCCGTGACTCCTGCTGGCTATCAGTGATTACGTCCTGCAGCAAGTCAAAGATTCACAGGATCCTGAATCCTCAAAACTTTTGCTGTCAGTACTTCCCTTTTTAAATTTTCTCTTTAGCTTCCTTACTACACTAGTAGGAGGAGAATCCCCTAATTTCACAGCTGATTCATCTAAGCATACAGTTCCCTTTGTTGGGAAATAAGTTCCTTATTTCGTGTATGCCCTTTTTTTCACAAACAGATCCAGATGTGGACTGGCAAATAACAGCAACTTATCTCTAAGTTGTTGTGGTGAATATAAATGAAAACAATACTTTAACCTGCTTTTTCCTTTAATGTTTTCATGTCCAGGATGCATAGATTACATTCTGTTGCTAACAAATGTCTAGAAAACAAGTAAAAATAGCATATCACAAGACAAGATTTCCCTCCTGCCCAGAAGCCAGGGTCAATGAAGCTTTTGGTGTACACATAACTCCTAAGCATAATGCAACAGGCAACCCAATGTTACACACAGCGAGACAGTTGTTATACTCCCAAAAGGACCACAAAGCTTGTCAAACATGAAAATACTTGAAATTCCCTTTTATTCTGCTGTGGTTTTCTCTCCTAAAAGTTAACTAGTATTTTAGTTATAGCACTTTTGGCTGTCAAGGCCAATAATGCCACATAAAAAATAAAAATGTATTTACTCTCAAAAAGCTGAGACTGGTCTAACTTGTTATAATTGTAGTGACTTTATCTTCTAATGAATATGAGCACTCATGGTTCCTGAATAAGTCCACATTTATTCTTGAAAAAAGGTAAATATGCAAGAAAAAGAAAGTCTATCATCAATATGGAGGCAGAGGGAATACAGGTTGTGTCTGTGCCAGGCTCATGCTGTCATGTTTACAGAAGTGCAGGAAACATTGATAAATAAAGCAGCACATCTGTACTGTGCTTTTGATTAAAGTGAGATCATAGCTCCAAAATTAGAGTGGCTGAGAGCATACACTGCTTCTTTTCACAAAACAGATGATGCCTATATAACAGGTCAAAGTTACAAGGTGCTTATATAGCTTGAGTTACAAGATATCAATATCACCTGATATCAATAAACCCTAAATAATGACTTTTTATGTATCTATATAACCTGATACCTATATAACCTCAATCATAACTTTTATACCTATATAACCTGATATAAATAATTTTCTATACAATGTAATGGCTAGTATACAGTTAACTAGTTGCTTAATGCAGAGTAGACAAAAAAAAGAAGAAAAAAACTTACCAGGTGGTTAGCTTTAACGACAGATAAGTGTAGTACTAATGAGAAATTAGCAACTGCAAAGCCAATTAGCCACAAACCAAAGAATTTAGGCCAGTTAAGACCAGACAGACCAAGGAACACTGTAACTGCGCATGCTCCGAAGACAAAATTGAAAAGTTCAGATTCGAAGAAGACCTTGGAAGCCTTCATCAAAGACCCCCAATGACCCCCAAATTGGGGAGGAGCAAGTGCAGTGCAAAAGAACTATCTAATAACCATGAGATCATACTATGTAAATTAGCTCCGTCAGGTATGTGATGATGTTACGGTGACACAGTAAACACTAAGCAATACTTACTGTATAAATATACCACAGCACTTGACAAGGGTGGGTGACTTAGGTGGAGATATCCCCCACACCTCCAGCGCTGCAATAAACAAATACCTGCTCTGTAGACATTGGTCTATGGGGATTTATTTCCAGCCTATCTTTCTGGCATCACAGCAAGCAAAAATGACTGTCTCTTGTCTGATAACTTCTGATAAATAGGGATTCCATTAGAGATGAACCCCAGAGTTTTTCAGAGCTCACACAGAGCATCCACTGGTCTTTTTTTTCCAGAACAATGGAACTACACACAACTGTCCCTCTCCATTCCTCTCCCACACAGTGCCAGCCCAAACCTGCATGCTGAGATGTGGGCTAAACTGTTACTTTTACTCCACTTTAACAAACATTTTCCAGGTTCCTGCAAAATGTTATCTATGACCGTCACTGCCAAGGTAAGTACTGCCAATCTGCCTGTGCACAGTACTTGCATATTGTATCACACATTATTTCAAAGGCTGAATGGTTTTGGCCTACTATTATTTAAATTATTTGGAGGTGGAGGATGAGAAAAACTTTCCTGAGCTTTTTCTTTAACCAACAAAAAAGCAAAGTATTTTTCCAAATGACTGTTTCTGCTGAAGTCTGACATGTCATTCTAAATCCCCCTGCCTGTAAGTCACCACAAGGTCCATGAAGAACATCACAGTATTACATTTCCAGAATATCCTCTTTCCTTCTATGCAAACAAGTCAGCCAAAGAATTACATGGGCTGTTTTAACCGCTAGCAATGTCTCATTCTCCAGTATCTCATTCTCCAGCGTTATTCTTTAAGCACTAGATGGTGCCCCATTCCTCTTGCCACATTCACCATTTGTGTTCCCCTCTCAAAATGGAAAAAAGATACAAGCTGTGGATAAGCAGGGAAGCTTAGCTGCAGTTTCTGATTCAGTAGGAAAGGTCTTATTTAACTTCAATTAACAGTCTCATCTAACACCAGTTGAGTATATGACAACATTAATACACGGGTTTACTTTTTTTTGCTGTTATTGCACTCCATTTTAGCAAGAACTCTTCACTATGAAAAAGCACAACAATTATACAATTCAGTGAATGGCAGCATTGATTTCTAGCTGGAAATCTGTAATCTGACTTGTGAAGATATCCAGGCAAGTTGGTAGTTGTGTAGAAGAGAAAGAGTCAAAACTAGATCCCTTATAAATAGAAAAGCAGGAATTGCTTAACTGTGGCAAGGAGCTGAGCAATCCATATGCACACAGTCCTTGGCCTGTCAGCATCCATGTGGATCCTCACTGGCTGGAGAACTGCTACAAGGCTTGGCAGGTATGCTGAAAAGGAAAAGCAGAATTTCAAGTACTGTTGTAGAGATTAAATGATTAATGGGTAAGAGATACAACCAAAGATAATGACACAAATAATAAAACATATTTATTTCAGCTGCATAGAGTGTAACTTACTTCCATTTATATAGATTTTTTCTTTATGTTATTACATAAATGGATATACTTCAACGTCATCTTCATTCCTTTGGAGAACCAAATATATGCATACAATGGGGACTTACAGAAGTGCCCAGTAAAAAGAAAGGTTCTGTGATCACCTAGATTTACATCTGATTACAACTGCTAAATAGCAGTTATACAGCCCATTAGTGTCTTAAATTGTGCTTACTTTCAGCACAACTGTTTCAGAGGCTCAGCCAGTTTTCTCACCTGTCCATCACATTGTGTCCTTTTTTCCTGACTTTCTAACTCATTTCTTGGTACACTGTAGCCTGGCTTACATCTTTTCATTGTATTAACTGCAACCATGAAACTGCATTTCTTCAGTAGCTCCCAAACTTCCTTCTTTCCATGTACAGTAGTTGTGGATCACTTCCCTCCCTCTATTTACACTGTAATAGAAATCTCTTAAAAGACAAAACAGCTCATAGCTGAAGTTTAATGCTGATGTCAGACAACTGCAGTCATGGGAATATTGAGAAACCTTCACTGTCTTGTTCCAGTTGTTTTTCTTAGGAACTGCAGGTAGGAACAAGCCTAGACAATGTGTGTGCCTCAGTGAATTGTTCTGTACTTACAGCTACAGTTTACACACAACCCCCAGTGCCACGAGCACCCACTGTTGTAATTCTTATCCAGACATGCTATTCTTATCTCTTACCATTTCATCTTCACTTTGAATGTCCATCTCATTGAAAGCTGATTCCTCTCCCCATTCTTTAGATATTTACCTGAAGCTTAATGCTCCAGTGGCAAGTTCAGTATAATCCACAGATGGAAGGTATGTTGTGAGTGACAAACCCATTCCATACAGTTTCCATCTAGTGTTAATGGGAAAGCAGCAGATAATGACAGAGAGCAAATCATTGCAGTGTTTGAACTTCAGCGGGATGAATTCCAGCCTAAATGCTCTGGATAGGAACTTTTATTTTGGTGTAGACCATGAACTGCTTAACATACTTACAGGTATTAGCTAAAAGTTACATCAGTCACATGAGCTCTTTGCAAAGAAGCTTTCTTCAAATCCTTCTAATTTTTGAATTTTTAACTGTATAACAAGTCTATTCATTGCTTTTCAAGAAATTAATCTTGAAAAGGTAATTATATTTGTCAAAGATGAATGGGATCAAAAAACCCTGCAGATGGTTAACTGAAAGATACCTACATATTTTTAAAAAAAGAAAAAGCTGTAACAGATATCATTGGAACTAAAAATAGAGAGATTTAGCCAGACTATTTGGTCTAGAATTCAGGCTGTATTTGTCACATGAAAATTATTTTGCAGGAAATCTGTATTGCTATTTGTTTCCGCTCAAGAGAAACATTACCAGAGCAGCTTTTCCTGTGGTTTTCTGCTTTGGAACTCCTGGTTTTGGCTTTGTAGAAAGACAGGAAGCACATGGACAGCTGAGGAAATACAGATTCAAGAGTAAGTCACTACATTTAAATCTGGAGCCAAATTAACCCCAAGTCCTGCCCCACTGAGGCAGATACTGAATAGTAGTGTTATCTAAGAAAAGGTAAGGAGAAAATTATCCCCTCATATCTAGACAATTTTCTCCGGTATCCAATGTTAACAGAATTATATGTGCCAAATTTGCAATTGTACTTGTCAGAAAACACTGTCTATGTGTGCTCAGTCTGAGGAGTGTCAGTTTATACCACCAGCAATGCATTCTATTGCCTTTTGGGGTACCGAGGAAGTCTTTACAAAGGTGAGGGAATAGATACCGTATTCAAAGCTATTAACAGCTCTAGCACTTTTGTTTGGAATCTTCTGAGGGCTTCACTGAGTTAACCTCAAGCATTTACCTGTGTACTGACAGTTATTANAGAGAAGAGGGCTTTTGGTGAGAAAAGGAGTATCTCAAGTATTGTATTCTGCAAAGGAAGCAGAAAGCAGAGAGGGCTGACAGAAGGGTGTTGGGAGAAGGCTGATGGAAGAACTGAAAGTAAGGAGTAATGGGGACAACTAAGATGGCTAATTTACTGTCAGTGCACTGAGTGTCAACCCAGACTCTTCAGTCCTAAATGAGACACAATTCCTGAAGGAGTGATACATTTACCTGAGGAAAAAGGGTAGGATATGGGCAGTTCTTGTGGAGAGCTCTAATACCAAGTAGATCAAGAGACAAGAAACATCCATTAGGAATAAAACTAAGGAATCCACTGAACAATACAGCCTGACACAGAATTAGAACCAGCTCTGGCGAGGTAATTCTGGTACAATGTTTTGGCAGTGTAATTGTGTACCTAAGTACAGGGTTGTGCTGCTGTGGCTGTACTGCTGGGACTGAGGATACCCTCAGCACCAAGGCCTTCTGGTAGCATTTTACACCAAGGTTTGATAATTGTTATTTCTCTGTTCAGACATCCTCAAGGTACTGTTAGACATTTGCAGTTACAGGTGAATAAACAAGCTTAAGTAAAAGAAGAACAGAAACAAACCCCCCGAAAGACCATTTTTGGGGACAAATTTAATTACACTTCATTACACTTAATGACATTAATTTTAAAGCATACAAAATAATCGTACTTAAAGTGGAATAACTTTTTAACCAAGAAGAGACTCTTTCTCATAGTGTCTAGACACTCTCCTGTGCTTTTTGGCAGACTCTGGATACAAACTATACATCTTGTTCCTAGTTCTGTGATGGACAAAAAACCCTTTAAAATAAAAACCTCTGCAACCACACACCCATGAAAAAAATAGTTGGTGACACAGCAGTTTGGGCTCGTCTTCCATAATCTATCTAAAATTTTGACAAAAATATCTTATATCTTCTTGTGAACTTCGGAAAAGTTCTATTTTAAAAAATCTACTAGTGCTCTGCACTTTTGCACTTCAACTGGATTAAAGACAGAAGTACAATGAAGAGGAATTTCTATCCTCCAGGTCCCAAAGTAGTGGGAATAGTCCGGAAGCACACGTAGCTATTTCCATTCTCTTCATTTGCTTTCACTGACCGTGTGCATTTGGAGAAGCATCAGACCAAAATTACATTCTCAGTGGTACTAGCATTTGAATACAACTTTTTTTGGTTTAAAGTTCTTTTTAGCAGCTCATTATGCTCATAGGTAAAAGATGCAAACCAGACAAATCGTAAATCCCTGCTATGCATCACAGACAATTATAAATCACAGCTGACAACAACCCTCCGAACTTCTATTGTGAGCTAATAAAAATCATTAAAGAAAGGATATAAATTGTTTCATGAGTTCGAAAAAGAAAAAGATAATACAGGCAGCCAGCAACACTACTCCAGTGTCACCGTTAATAGAAACATATAAAAGAAGGATGGTCTTAAATAGAAAGGAAATCCTGTTCACAAAAATGAAATCACCTATGAATCTTGATTTAAAATTATTGCTGGGATTGTCTTTTCCTCCTGCCCCTATAGTGGCCTTCTAAGATAAAAAAGTTTAGAAATTGGCTGCCTCAGCAGTTGTGGAGGTAATTGAAGATCCTGCTTGGGGGCAGAATAAATAATTAGATGTCCAGGGAAATGCCCTTGACTGTCTTTCCTTTGGCATACCCTTCATTTCCCCCCTTTTTAGTGAAATATAAAAGGAATTAAAGGCCACAAAGAATCATATTTGTAGATTATTGGATCAAACATCAATTAAATAATTCTACTTGCTTTATATCTTAGACAAATAGGATAAAGAAAGGTAGAAGGTTTTGTAGCGTTCCAAATTCAGGTCACTGAATCAAGCTTCCTGTGTTTCATCAGCATTCATAACCCCCCCAGCTTCATTTGACTAAGTCAAGGTTTTTGCTAGGCTCTTATCAGATAACAGGCTCCATTTTCCCTGCATTGTTATTCTCCAGAATACAACAGAGGAACTGCAGAAACACTGGGTGTTCTACCCCATCTCTGCTGAAGATATGAATAAGAGTGAATCTTCAAAGGACACACTGATATTCTCAAAAGGATATAACAAATCTCAGGTTTCTTTCCAGAAGGAGTTTGGCCAAGATATGAACATACTGTTTAAAATACTTCCTCTGGCTTTACCAGAACTTGTTCTGTCAAATGCTTACTCATAATGCCAAGGGCAAAGGCATTAGTGGGAAGTCTGCAGCCTTTTTGTGTACACAATGTCCTCATTTCAAGCAAGCAAATGACAGAGAATGTTAGCTGAGTTCTGTACAGTTTTACAGGAAATAAAAATAGATTGAGAACTCTAATGCCTGTGTTCTTATGAGAACTCCAGTGTTCTTTGTTTAGTGTAGTAAAGCCTAGACTTTCAAACAAAATGTGTCAGATACAGATGAAATGGTTAAGGAGTTTTTTGCATTTTTCAGTACTCTCAGATTAGCTATTCATGTTTTAATAAGATCTTCAAAATCAAAGGGACATACTAAAGATAATTACAATTCCTCTTCACTTATCTGTCATACAAAGTTTTAATGTTTACTTCCATTTTACATACTGTCTCATAAAGAATGAGACAGCAAAAATACTCGCAGTAAATCTGTTTTACATCTCTTCCTGGATATTAGTATTTCTTCAGAAACAGAATAATTTATTATCTGCAGGTTTTGATTTTTTGTTTATCCATTCCATGCTTGAATAAAGCAAAATATTATTTAAGGACCTGATCTGAAGCCTGCTTACTGAAGTGAGTAGGCGTCCCATGGAGATCTGGCCCCCAAGGATATCTGCCTACTACAGAATTACCACAGTCACAAAAAAACCCCTCCTCTAAACCAATCGGGCAGAGCGTATGGCATCAATAACCCACTGTTTAACTTGGTGAGTTTCTTGGAATGAAAATACCTCAAAACACATCAATGTCTCTGGACATCAATTATTCTCTTTGCTTTTTCAGTGAAAGGAGACAACTGGAAATGGAAAAAATACTGATAATTAGTTACATGGGACTAAGCCATTCCATAGGAATATTTGCAAGCAAATTCTGCAGAAAGCCAAATTTTAAAGACGTGTAGTAAGAGGGATTTGTGAATGCAAATTCTAATGCTACAGTCATTATGAGGATGCATGAAATTACAATAGGGAATTTTTATATACTTCCTTATTGTATTTGGTTCTAACATTAAAAGAACAGTAGTCATTAAAATGGCCATAAAAGAGATGAAACATTTTAAATATATGAAAGGCCTCACTGAATTTCTTGGAATTGAATTTATTTCTGTGAATACACCCATCAATTAACCTATTTGTGTAGGCAGAAGAGTAAAAGTCTTTCAGTTTCAAACTTCTTCTAGAGGAAATTCTCTCTGAATCTACAGCTTTTTGTATGCAGAACTTTTTATCTGCACAAAGGAAAAAAAAGCATCATCATTTTCAGAAAACCCAAAATACCATTTTGGTTAAAATACCAATATTCTTTTTCCTCTCAGGACCTACTAGTCCACAATGACAGTAGTCACAGCACCAAACCAGATGAAGTTGAAGAAGAGTTCGGACCACACTCTCAGACACTTGGAGTGACTCTTGGGGTGTCCTGTGCAGGGCCAGGAGCTGGACTCAATAATCCTGATGGGTCAACTCAGCATCCTCTGTGATCCTCTGATTCTATAAGCAGATGTCTAAGTAGGAGATCATTTCCTTTCAGCTGGGATGGGGCGAAATCTGGTGAATATCAATTTATTTCTAAGTGGCATTGAAGTAACCCTGAATATTAGATTGCTAATAAAAGGTTACTAATGATCCACATGAATTCACTGTCTGTGAAGTGCTGCCTCCAGTGTGATGTAAGGAACAGCCCATAACCATAACACCTATAACCAAGGTGATGAGAGGACTATTAAAAAGCTGGATCTCGCTTCTGGACAGATGAATCTTTTCCCAGACTAAACTGTAAACCATTTCCATCAAGTAAACAGAGCCACCTTGTACCTGCTTGCTCAGAGGTTTACATGAAGGACCAGACCAAAGTCTTCAATTACCACCCCTTCAACCAGCAGCTACCAATTTCCAGAGTTTGTCAGTGTGCAGAGCACAGGGCAAGCTTGATCCCTATTGAACTGCCCAAGCTGTGATTAAGCCCACAGCAACGAGTTGCCTTGCTCCTGGCAGGCTGCCACATCCACTGATTTCAGTGGAGAAAAGTTACAGTTAGAAAAGGAGGAGGCTGGCCTGGTGCCCACAACTCTCTTCAGCAGAGTTAAACCACTCTGCCCTACATTTGCGGGCACATCTGGCCCCAAGCTGCCTGTGCAGGACCTGGAGAGCAGGGTACAGATGGTGCCTTGTGCTGCAGGGCTCATGAGCACACACCCAGCAGCCACAGAGCCTGTACCTGCAGAATGGGCACAACGGCAGTCAGGCCTTTGTGCATGAAAACATCTGGCTCTGAGCAGCTCCTGACTGGGAAAGAGCAGAGGGAAGGACTCATTGACATTGCAACTGCAGAGCACCCAGGGCTGGCACACCAGGGCTCCTCACTGCTCTTGCCAACATGAGGCAGTCAAAGGGAAAAGGCAGTGGGGAATTTCACTTGGAGTTCAGATTGTAAACTGTCTTACAGACAAGAATGGCAGAACTTACAGTTAAATAAAGGCACTGTTATCTGAAATGCTGACGCTCTTTGAATTCTACAGTCTCCTCTTTTTTCCCCACCAAAGAGAATGTGATAGTCACTCAGTATCACTAACATCTCTATAAGACACTCAAAACTGCAAAATGATACAGACAAAAGAAGAGAACATCTGTTCATGTGTTCTGTACTTCTGTCTCAGACACACATCTTTGTAACGACATGAACAATCATAATTTTATTATCTTTAATGTCTTCCTCATCAAATTTCACTCCACTGTCTGTCCTAGATGAGGTGTATCGGGCAATAACATTATAAACCCTTCTTAATCTTGCTGTTATTTCAAGCCCAAATTGATTTACGGGGGATTCTGAGCTGACAAGCGTAATATTTCCCATCCACAACAAAAACTCTACTCTTCTTTATATTCTGTTATTTTAGAATATAATCTTAACCTATTCAAGTGTCTAGAATATGAGTTTTTAGAGTTTCAGCAAGGAAATCCCTTTTTAATTTTTAACTTACATTTCAATTTTCAGGGACTTTATTAAAACATATTTTTATTGATATGCTGTTGACAAGCACAAAACTTTCTCCATAATTATGTACAGTTTTAAAATCAGTAATTAATCACAGTTTCGTATTTTTGTTTGTGGCATCATAGATTCTGTAGAGTATCTTGTATTTCAGGGACATTTAAACTGTTAAATGAAGTTACGAAGTAATGACTTGCTATGGTGGTGTGGTGCCACCTTGTGAGGTTTCATCGTAAGTGCCTCTAACATGCACAAAGAGATAAACATTAGCCCTAGGGAGAAAAGGAAAGGAGACTATTCCTCTGTGACTGCAAGAAATTGCAAGAGATTTCAACAGTGAGCCTGTTGACAAGGAAGAGCATGTGATTATTGGTTAAAAAATGAGCATCGAGCATTTTAAGATTACATTAAAAGGGCATGTGAGGGCACAAAGAACTGCAGCAAAACCTGAAGTACTTTCCTCAACACAGATCCAATTACAGACATGAGTTAATTCCACTGAAGTCAGCAGTTACTGGAGTCTAATGTGGAAGTAATGCAAATCAGATTTTGGCCTGCAGGCTGTTGCAAATCTTGGCTTACAGTATTTCCTTAAAACAACGCTCAATTAGAATAACCAAGTTATTTCTTACTTTTTGATACTGTTTTATTGACTTTCACAACTATTTTTTTGTCCCTAGGATGCTTTAACTGTATATAAATGAGAGATCACACACAAAGCTATTTTGATAGAGGCTTTAGGTAATTGTTTTCATTTTTCTTTGTCCATTTTGGAAGAAATATAGTAATGTCTGTTTATATTTAATATTTTTCTGCAGTTCAAAATGTATGTCCTCTTACTTTTGGGCCAAATCCAAAATTGTTTTAAATCTATACCTCTTTTACTCTGAAACTCTTGTTTCAGTTTCTTTCCACATGGCTTGATAGTTCATTTAGAGTAAGGCTGGTTGATGAAACACTTGCTAGAGAATCTGTTAGATTGTGCCAGTAATACAATTGCTAAAGTCCAGCAGGTTTGGTACCTTGTGACAGGATTAAATTTGCATCATACTGAACAGTCTTGCTGTACGAAAATTGCTAGTTGCAAGACATCCAGCTACAACTGTGAAAGCGCAAATATAAAGCTCTTCAGAAATCTATCCCTCACCTTTGCCATCAGATGCTCAAAATATTCACCCACCACTAGGCAGTGCTGAAGGATTGAGTGCATGGATCTTTCTCAAATGCCAGGGACACACAATGTTGCTCCACCTTTTGTTACAGGACATGAACATCAGTCAAAAAAATAAAGGCAGTTAGGGAAGCTGCACACATTTGTATCTGCAGTATTTTGCAAGAACTCGTCTCTATGAACAGGAATATTTCTCCACAATGTGCTCCTAATTTCTTTTTCTCTTTGTTTCTCAGCTCAGGTGGATGAATCCAAGGTCAAACATCTGGCTGCAAGCTCAAGTGTCTCCTAAGGGCTTTGTGATATTTAAGTCAGGGAGGACCCAGGGGAAACAACACACTGAGCACTTCCAAGGCCACTCGTCATTTAGGAGGGGAGTATGATATAACCCAAGAATGACACACAGTTTCCTGTCAGGAAAACAGGAATTTTAGCTAATAACAATCATAACACACAGAAGAATGTTGATGCCAAAAGGAACTGACCTATGTCATCAGCACCAGATCCTTTTTGTCTAGATAATCTGATCCCAAATCTTGCAACCTGGTATTTTGCAAATACATCCTAATCATATCCTCCTACATACCTCACAAGGCTTCCAAAATTAAATGTCTGTCTTGAAATAAATACTAAGAAAATTAGACTGATACTTCAATTAATAGGAAGTAATTTTAACATAATCTCTCTTAATGCCAATGTCTTACAAATAGTTTGAATCAGCTGATACATCTAACCTAATCTGCTCAAAATGAAAAACGGGCTTGAATCTCTTTTTACTCAATCAGAATTGAATATGAGGATTGATTTCTGTTAATTTTAACTTGGTCAAGGGAATTCAGGTTTTAATTCCTTTATCTAAACAGAAATCAGCAAGAGGAAGCATTAAAATGCTATAAACATTACTGAACATGATAGCTCTAAGACATGTATTACAAATAAATGTTATTACTGTAGTTTCATCGTGCAATCTTAGACACGTCTGTCCAGTATACCTTGAATATCCAAAATTTTCATTGAAACTTTTAATGTACATGCATACTGCTAGAGAAATATTTCTTCTTTATTCATAGTATGTAAATCTGAACAGCAAGCTACCCTGCAAGCTCACCACACAGAAGAGTTTCCGAGGTAGATAAGTATCACCATCCCTACAGAAAAGATAAACAGGTTAGGTTATCTACTTTAACAGTTTTCTGTATAACACATTCTTTGAAAGATTTAACTTTATAGTAATGGGAATAATGATCAGAAAGGAAATGTGGTCAGCCTAAAAATCCTCAAAGCACAACAGAATGCTTCAAAAGTTTTAATTGTGATGACTTTGATACAGAAGCCATGTAAATGACAGAGCCCTTCTATTGACTGTTAGAACAGTAATTAATACACATATGATTGTCTTCACGCCCCAGTACCTAAACAATGTACCTAAACTGGAAATAAAAAAAAAAAAAACCACAAACAAAAAAAAAACCAACACCAAAAAACCCCCAAAAGATCTAGCTGATTTCCACCTGGAGGGGAAAGAGAAACATAGAACTGCATTCATGCATTTTATGGGAGAGATTGCATAGCTTGTTTCGAAAGAAAATATCTTTTTATGTCCTTAATAGTAGTTCTGTGCTTCTTCAACTTCTTCATGAGTTACAGATGACCATGTTCCTCCATTCAGCATTATCAGCCCAGAATGAGTAAAATGCAGGAGCCTCTTTGAGAATAAGGACAAAATGTTTTAACATTTATCTTGGGAAGAAATTAATCACATACGCAGTTATCATATACAAAAGGCAAATATTTCAAGTTTTATAAGGACACAACAATCCATAAAATATTGGTTGAAGGTAAGCACCAAACCCAGCAGTTGCCATTTCAGCGGCTGAAAAGCAAACCTGGGCTGTGGTTGTCTTCAACACTGGGAGCTTGATCTTGACTGCAGTTCTTTCACCTCAGGTATTTTCCATACAAGATCCCAGCTGTACAACATAGTGATAGAGGCATCTCATTATTTAAGGCCCATGCTTTCTTTCGAATACTCTTGGAAAACACACCAAAGCTAATCTTTCTCTCAGTTTTGGTTTTTTTTGCACTTTTAAGAGCAGTATTAAATATTCATAAATATAGAATCTCTGTGGAAATACCTTTAATAATATTCTGGTTCTGACTGTT
>VXAX01002724.1:66437-143393 GCA_013399835.1 Leptocoma aspasia
GTTCTGACTGTTAAAGGGGGGGGGGGGGGGGGGGGGGGGGAAGAAATACCACAACAGCCAACCATCTTTGCCAGGGTGCTTGGCCAGCAGTGAAGATAAAAATGTGTCTGTTCCAATTATCCTGTAGATCACATGATGCTTCTGTCTCTTTGTGGACCAGAATTATTTCAACACTTTCTGCTGAGTTCTAAGAAGCCCTCATTAGAGGACAAAAGTCCATGGAGTGCCTGAGATTCAGAAAGGCTGGACTGGCAGAAACATCTTCAAATTCTTATGTGGAAAGTACTGCAAAAGAAAGAAAAAGATTAAGACATACAAACACATTTATCACTATGCAAAAAATTTTCCTTGAAGTACAAAAAGGAAGGTGCTGTGTAAAAAAAATTTACTTTCCTCTTTCACACTTTGAGAAGATATCAATTTCATGAGAGAAAATTCCATCTTCTGAAAATGTTAGCTCAGGGGCCAAGCTCAATACTGGATTAAATCAAGTGTAAATTGCCCAGTTCAATGCTGATTGAATCAATGATTCAAAGAGCTGATGCCTTGTGAAGGCTGACCTAGAACAGAAGCTGGACAGAATTAAAGAATAAAGTAGGTACTTGTTGAAAGGCCTCAATGGATCCACCTTGGGCAGTACAAGAGCCCAGCCAAGGCTACATCTTAGATGAACCCAAAATGGTCACAAAAATGGACAACTGGTCATGAGATCTCTCACTTTTATAAGTTCTGGTCCATTAGCATATTGGAGTTAATTGTCCAATTATAGCTTTAGGTTATGAAGTCTCATCCTTCTTGTTTTTCTCTCTTCAGCCCATGTTCTTTATGCTCTTGGGCCTGAAATTTGGACTGGTTGTCCTTGGTCCCCAGCTAGAGAAGGAATTGTTCTGTGAAGAGAGCTTACTATCCCTTAATATGAAACTCAGACTAGACACTAATGTAGTACAGAATCCTAAAAATATAAAAGCTAAAACCTAAGGCATCAGAGCAGAGCAGAGCTAAGTGTTTCCCAGTGGTACTTTCACTATGGCACAGCATTTGGGTCCAAACCAAGACAAATCAGGCAGGTAAAGTTGTTTCTCTTGTTGGGCCAAAGAGATCCTGGTTGTTACCCTCTATTTGCTCTTTAATACAGGCAAGCACCATGGCTTAGAACTGCTACCAGGCTTCAGAGGAGCTCCCAAGCATTTCAGCAGGACAGGGAGAGACAATTTAAAGAGGGTATGCTGAAACCCCACTGTCTACAGGCAGCAATCTGTTCAATGTCATGACAGTATCAACTGTTTCTTTCTTGACTGACTGAAATGAGAACAGATTATTATGTATTTTTGTATCTAAATTCTGTAATTTTGTTGCCTACACTGAAACAAAACCTTTTTGGAACATTTGAGAGGCTGCAGACTTTCTGGAGGCACACTCTTTGGATTTTGTTTTACCAAAAGAATACTCTAACTTAATTACAGCTATTAGATTTGAATCAGAAATTCACTACAGGAAGCTTGTGGCATGTATTTGGAGGAGATAAAATTTCACATTCACCATGGTCCCTAGGAACTTTGTCTCTAGGAGTTTATTCAATCTGGGTGACAGTAAAATATATGCTGTATCGCAGCCTGGCACGCCAGCCTAAGCACTGTGGGACAAAGCAGATAGTGATGCAAATAGTTTACTGGCGCTAAGGTTTTTAAAATAAAAGAATTATAAACATCTTGTTCACAATTCCAGAAATGTCTAGAGACTATATAAATCCAAGCTGTTAAAAATTTAACTCCCATGCAGGTAATAGGAGCTAAAAGTCCATCACATTGTATGTGAAAACATTTGAGGCAGGATTCCCCCAAAAAATCCACCCAAATCCACCTAACTGGAAATCTATTAGAAAAAAAATCTATTTTTATCAGAGTGTCACTTTGGCCTTTGAAGATTCAGCTTTTTACTAAGAAGCAGCTAAAATACTCTGAAAAAATACTGACAAAAATTATTCCCTTCCACTGTTTCTTTACTAAGCATCTCTTGCCAATTAGCCACTAGCTCTAATATTAGTCTTTAAGAACTAATTAATCTGCATGTTGGGACAGTCTTATGAGATGCACATTTCCTATAATGGAGCTTCCTTTACTTCAGCACTTGGTAGGATTGAGGTCACAGTTGTAGCAATGTACTTTTAATGTTTATTCCCAAAAACCTGGTTCCCCCCAGTTCTCCCCTGTGTTAAACACTTCCACCTCTCCCCACCCAGATACCAGGCTTATCTTCAGAGCCCTGGCGGTCCATTGTTCCCCTTATCTTGAAGGGCATCATGTGAATGGTCAGTTTTAAATAATGCTGCTATAATGATTGGGCCACCCATGTGTCAATCTTCCCCTGAAACCCACCCTCCTCCCCACCTGGTTGGTGGCTACCTGTTCCCTCCCCCTTCTCCCAGGATAAAAGCTAGGTGACCACATGGTCAAGAAAGAGCTGGCCAGGACATGCAAGGGGGAGAGGCTGTGGGGCAGTTAACTGGAATAAAGACTGAGAAACGCCTCTCCTGAACTGGCTCCTTCTTCACCATAAGCCTCTTAAGGCTCTCAACTGAGGTAACCTGAGGTGCAGATCCCCTGCAAAGGGACAGCTCCATCTCTCCGCTTTCCCAGGGCTCCAGACCAGCCTGGACTTGTTCCCACGTGCCAGGCCGAGCAGCCTGCAGCACCTAGCTAGCCAGTGACTCTACTGAGGCAAACCCTCAGTTCCAGCTGCTTGGCTCAGCTGGGATCCCAGGCAGGCTTGGGTAGCCTCTGTCTTGTTTTATTGGGAAACCAATACACTGTATCAACTGGTGGCTGGGCAAAGGCCCACAACAGTTTCAGAAATACTGCATTTCCAGTGTTTAATGTGTTGTTTCCCTGTCTGGTTCTGGCAGCTCCCAGGTATTAGTAATGCCATATTCCTCTCAAACCCCATCACATATTGTTACAGTATGCTTCACCCTCAGGCATTCAAATAAGCTGAAATTTCCAGGATGATTTATAAAACAATTTCCTGTGGAAAACGTAACCAGCCTTGTAGAACAGAACACTTAGCAAGTGCCAGCTCAATCTGCCAATGCTTCCATTAAACTACAACCAGCTTCTTAATGGTAACAATTTTGAGTGAAATAAAACTACTGGGATCCAATTTTCTGAACTAGTAACTGTCATTATCATCTACAGCTTAGTCCAGCTTCTGGGATAACAGCCAACTGCATAGATGTTCCCTGGTTAATGATTAACAGTGTTTTCTTCTAGTCTGGAAAAAATTCCTCAATGACAGCAGTGCGAATCAAGCAACAGACTTTACTGCACCCTCATTTGCCTGACAGCAGCACAAAGCTGGCAAAGGCTGTCTGTAAGAGATTAAACCTACAGAGCGTAATTAAGTAAAGATTTGAGAAAGGAGTGATGAGATAAGGAAAATAAGTCAACATAGAATGGATGAACTCCAGCTCATAGCAGGTCAAAGCCTGGATCATGGTCCCAAAGTTAACACCTGCTGTGTATGTTAAGTAGGCGTGATAATGTGACAGCTTAAAAAAACCCCAACACGTGTAAAAAAAGTGCTTCAAAACCTGAGTGCATATTGCTATAAGAATCTGGCCTTCAAAGGTTTTCCACAGAGTAAGGAAGATATTCCTCCTGAGTAACTTCAAATCTCATGCTGCTGATGTTGATAATTTGCAGCTGGATGAAAGTTCTCAATGTTTGTCACAAGTCGGGTGAGCACTGGTCCCACATAATATTGAGCAGAGAGAAAAATGTTCTATGGCTCCGTACAGATCGCCTGCTCAAGCAATGGCAGAGCCAGGGATAAAACTTAACTGCCTGGAATCCTACATTTCCCCCTTTTATGATATGAAGAGGTGGCTTTGGATGGGAGAAAAGGAAAAGAACGGAGTAAGAAATCTTTTACTACAGATAAAAATCATCTGGAGCCTTGCAAGTTATTCAGCATTTTCAAAAGGCTCTCATACCAGGTGCCAGGATGGTATTCTGGGATCAGATGTTCAGAAATATTGACTGCCCATGGCTTCACAGCAAAATCCCTGCAAACTGCAGTTACCCAGCATCTCCAATTGCTCACTGACAATCATTTTCAATGTGGCTATTGCTTTGGTTCCTAGCTGTTCCATTTTCACAGTTGCTGAGGAGCTGGAAGTGAAAATCATTAGACTCTTGGGCTTCCTTGAATTTAAATTCTGGAATGCATTCAGCTGAGCACAAAAAGTGGAGATATGCAAAAACAAATGAAATTGTGACTGTCTCTGGACATTGACAGGTTGGTATTTCTTCCATGTGTCTGCTTAAGATTTTGAATGGGCAATTTACTTTAGGTGAAACCATGTTTTTATATCTTTTTGCAATAGTAAGCAGCTAGTTCAGTTTTCCACTGGCATATAGGGTTGGTGATTTGCTATTCAGACGCTTCCCGTGCTTTGCATGCTCTGTAGTAGATTACCCAGTGAAGCTGTGCAGCCTTGCCTGCCCTTTGGCTGCACACATCCCAAGGCTATGATTTAAGACAACCATTACATCCGAAGACTCAAAAGAGAAGAAAATGAGAGGCTAGGAACAGGGCTGGAGGTTAATTCACGAAGATGTAAGAAAGCATTGTTTCAGTAAAAGAATAGGTAATGTGTCCAAGACTGTTCTGGCACAATTGAACTTAATGAACTTAATGGGGTTTTTGTGGTGAGAGATCAGCTACAGGAATTGCATTCTTGTCCCATGTCACCAAGTCTGTCACATGCTGGCAGGCACTAGCTTCTGCCAGAGAGTGCTTGTTTAGGTTCAGTCCCAGTCAGACTTTGGTGAACCTATTGTGGCATTAAACTTCAATTAATCCCATTCCAAAAGTCAAATCTCTCCCTAGAATGCAATATTTCCACAGTATTTTAAAAATTAGAATAAGGTCCCCAGAACAGGAAGTTCAGTATTAACAAGTATGTCAGTCTGTGATGCAGTGCATACAGGAAAAATAGAACTAAAAATATCCTAAAAAAATAAAATACATTTACAGACAAAATGAACAGTAAACCACAGTAAGGCAGAAGTATCAAATCTTCCATGTAAATCAGTTTGGATAAAAGTAGTCTCATGACTCTGTCACTTTCTTTTCCTGCAGCTGTTAATTCAGATTAAAACAGAAACCAGAGAACCTACACATTCTCAACTCTGAGATTTTTTTCCATTACACTCTCATTTTCCAATATAGATTCAAAGACACGTGTTGCTGAACCATGAGAAACATCAGATTCTTCAGAGGATTCTAATATTTTCTTTACATATATTTCCAGCTAAGAAATGGTTTTCTTTGTACTCTTATCCCCACAGAAGCTGCTATTATATAGAAATTGTCTGGTCAGAGGCTCTAAACCAGTGTTTTAGTTAGGAGGTTGAAGGAGACCCTTCTTCATGTCATCAGGAGCTCTTAGGCCTGAGGACTTCAGAGATAAATCCCATGACCCAGCTAAACCCCTGAACCTGAAAGGAGGGGGAAGTTACAATTCCTCTGGAAGCCAGGAATGCCAAACATCTACCTTAAATATGCACATTGCCATCTTAAACCTGATGGAGATATCTTGTCACAGACATGGATCCAAGTACATGTGTTTAAACTGAGCATCTGGACACACAGTCTTTCAGTACTTGGTAGCCTTGTCCTTTGATTTTATTGGTACTCTCCAATTTCTCTTACCTAATCTATAATACACATCTCACTTCATCCCAATTTTTACTCATCATCTTGCCCTCCTGAATACCCAGCACTCAGTGATTTTCATTCATCATCTTCCCAAAACATCACCAAACCGGAAAAGAAAAATAATTGTGACAGTCATTCCAATGGCTACAACAGCAAACTCCTCTCTGCAACTTTCTCAGGAAATGACTGGACTGCACAACATCCTCAGCTTGGAATTCTCAGTCAGCAGTTTGCAAGCCTCTACAACACAGCAGTAAAGTCAGTCACGGCACAGGAAACTTCTGAAATTGCAGCTTCTACTGAATCTTCAGATCTGCCTTCAATTCTTCACATTTGATCACTGTTCTCTACCAGATTTGTAAAAGCAGCACAGCCTTTTGATTGATTAAAGGAAATTTTACCTGACCCCAGCAGCTTCTACATGAATAGCAGTATAAAGCAGGTATTTTCTTAGCTGGAAATATCTGTAAACAAAATATTAGAATACCTACTGAGCTGAGCCTTACCATAATGATGATATATATCTTGTTCTAAAGAGGTTTCTGTTGATACACTTGGTTAGTCAAGGAATACCTGAAATGTATAAAAGACATTCACATTGAGTGTCTCCTCCCCAGAAGCTGATGTTTCTCAAGGTTCACGTCAATCATGTGTTCCTGCTTTATTGTTGAATCGCTTTAACGTCTTTCTTCAAAAGTTTCATTTGTGAAAGAAATACTATTCTGTGTTCTGCAGGACACTTCACAGTTCTTCAAAAAAAACACTTTCACTTTCTCAGGAAACAGATCAATGTGTTTCCGTGTATATTTGTAACATGTATACAACATTTACACACATTCCTATGCAGACAGCTGGGATCCTTGCTATAGGCTTAAGAAAAATACGAATTTGAGCTGATAATGGATCAAAGTATTTTCCTGAACCACACCAAGAGTGATGGAGGGGCAGGAAAGGTGATAATTAAAAGTCATTGACCTCTTAGTCTTAAGTTAGGAGAGAACTGGAATATGCCCCAGTAAAGTAAACTGAGTTAGGTAAGAAGTCATCCCCTAGTCAGTTCTCTAGTAAAATACTTATGTCTGACACTTCTTGTATTAGACTGCACAGTGATATCCTAAAACAATACCTGCAAGTATGCAAGAGACCCTCTATTTCTTAAAATAATACCTGAGAAAGTCTGGTGCCTTGGAAATCATGTTTTCAAAATCTGCAAATCCTAATTTCCCATCACCATCCATGTCAGCTTCTTCTATCACCTTCTCACAAACCAGGGTGATTTCCTCTGCTGTCAGCTCTTCCCGGGTCAGCTTATTGAGGGTTTTTTCCAAGTCTGCTTTACAAATGAAGTTATCTGTGTTAAAATCTAAACAATAGAAGAACCAAAAATCACCAAGTGTACCACTCATTTACTCCAAACACAAAAAGCACACCAGAGCCCTCTCCCGCAGTACCATAAATCTTAAAGGCATAGATTGCTTTAAGCTCTCGGGGAGCCATTTCACTGAGCACAGAGAACATATCCACAAAGTCATTGAAGCTCAGGCTCCCCTCTCCATCTTCTGAAAAAGACTCCACAATCCTTTCTTTGAAGGGATTCTCCTGTGAAAGACATATATAGATTTTTATTTGGAAGATGAAAAAAACTGCAGACTCCCTGATAATGAGTATTTAATTGCATGGTTGGCTCTTTAAAGACAATTTTTTCTTTTTTTCCCAAAAAAAAATCAAAAAACTTAAAATTGTATGCTTTAGCAGGAAGTTTAATGCTGCTGCATAGTACCACTTCTGGTCTTTTATCTTCACTGATACATGTCACTGTCCAACCTGTGGTTGGACTGACTAAAAATTCCAGGGATTTAAATGAAATTTAATCTCCACAGGAGATGATCCTGAAATAATTTCTAGCACCTTAGAATAAGACAATATTCTAAAACTATAAACACACAAGCAAGCATAAGAAAATCTGCTTTATTACTATGAAATCCAAAACAAATGTTTTTACAGTAAAACCCCATCATCTTTCTCAGAGCTATACAAAACCCCAACACTAATTTGTAGTTGTATCAATAAAACTTGGAAAATCAATACAATTCAGTTGAATATGAATAGAACACAAACATCACTTGGGCTGTGAGCAGCATCTCATTAAAGCTGTGCTACAGATCTTGTCTGAAGCCAAGACACTGATTAACATACTGATCCATAAATATATACAGCTGTGGTGGTGGCATATCAGGATCACTGTTTTTAACATGGTGCAGCATTTTGTTTGGCTTTTAAAGAAGCAGTACTGTGAAAGCTCAGAAGTTCAATAACATCTCCATTTAATCTTTCTTTCCTGTAAATTTAATTACCTAACAGGTATTCATAAACCATCCAATTATTTTAAGTGGAATTTCAAAAAACAGCTATATTTGAGAGACAAATGACCAGAAAATGTTATTTTTCAGTTTATTTGAATTCTTTCTTGGTAATTCATACACAGAACAAAAGCATCTATAAAATACATTTTTAGCATAACTGCGGAGACTAAAAAAGTAATGACCAGAAACAAGGCTGGTCATTTTATGGACAGGTGAAGTAGGGACCACAGAGCCTTAGGCTCAAATGACAGTCCACTAAAATAGTCAATACTAAATACAAATTCTCCTGCAGGGTTTGATGACTGAAGGCATTCACAATTGGGAACAGGCCTACAGATTTCAAAGGATAGGAGATTAACGAGTTCACTGTTCAGACGAAGACAAAACCAGGCCAGATAAAACCAAATTAAATAGAATAGAAAAGAGGGATTCCTGAAAATAAAAAGCAGACTCAAAAAGCAGCAGGGCCACATCTCTCCAGAGCATGAGAATGAAAAATAACACCCCAGACCCAGGCAGATGGCTGAGAGAACCTCACTGTAAAAGGATATGTAGTGATCACTCATGTCTCGTAAATGACCTGTAGGTACAGCAGGTGTGCATCTGTGGGTACTGCTCAGGTTAAAGTATCTCACTTAAATGCCTGGAAATGTGCCTGGAAATATTTGTGGACTACACATTTACCTGTTTGTGGGATTTACTTCTGGTTATACACATATACCCATTTGTAGGATACGCACACACAGACATGCAGGGAAGAACAATTGGTTCTATTGTTTCAAACTGCCAGTTTATAAATAAGCCAAAGTAAGATTCATTTAGGCGGCTGAAATGTATGAAAAGGCCCACTTTCTTCCTAAAAGCACACAAAAAATGGCATGTTATATGTTTAATAATTGAGAATGCCAAACATCAGAATGGACATCAAAACATGTTAGAAATTTATCTTTCATTTCTAAAATGCTGTATAGCTTTCTTTGGGACAAACTTGATCAGCAGTAAGTATCATGGTAACAGTAGTAAACTGACATCTTAGAGGCAGCATTGGGTAACAAACCAGGAGCACACAGATGCAAATATCCCTATCAGCAGTGAATATCAAGCCCAGGACTTTGTGCTTTAGAAAGGCTGCGGCAGGATCTCACTGACTCAATAAGCATATTACAGTTGCATAAGATGAGTTATTTATTTGGCATGTCAGAGATCTTGAAAATACAGATGAATTAAGAATGAATTAAATGAACCTAAGCATACTTCTTAAGTAACTCTTTGCCAAATAGATCTCTAAAACCAAAATGAAAAATAAAATCTTTCCTCATATTGATTTCTTTAACTTTCTCATATTATATGTCTTCAGGCAGTATATCTGTGGCTTACACAATGGAAAGTATTAGCTTACCTTCACAGATACTTTTCACATCCTTTCTGTAATTTCATTACCTCTACTCTAAAGAGCACAGATTAGGGTTCCATCATATTTAAAGGAAGAGCCATGGGGGAAGGGAGTAAAGGGGAAAATGATTTTTTTTTCCTAGATTGCTTTCCCATAAGCACTAATTGTTTAAAAAAGATTCCTTTTAAAACTAGAAACTTACACTTGTCTTAAAAAGCTTTTTCTGTACTCTCATGATAAAAATGGGAAGGGAGACAGAAACAATAAAGAATTGCTACAACTGAAAAAATACTCTGCTGTTTTGCAGATTGATGTTGTTGCTGTAGTGGCTCAAGAGAATCCTAAATGTGCAATCCATCTTTGCAAGGAACACTTCTTTTACTCAGATAATTATGTTTCTGTGCATTTTTAAAGCTCACACAGCATCTCTTCCAACATACAGACCTATAACAGCTTACAATAAAACAGAACCATTCGTTTTCTAACAAACTGTTAGAGGGTTTATTCCTGGCATTGCAGCTAAACCACCTGTTATATTCCTCTCTTCTCTAGTTTCCATTCCAGACTCTAGGAAAGCACTCTGGTGGCCTTTTGCCTTATCTGTTTTGTAGTTTGAGGAATTAACTTCAAGCATCCAATCATACTGCCACAAGCTGACTGCATTTTGGAAATAAGAGGTTGCAAGTGAAGTTCAAAGATAGGTCAAGATAATTAAGTTGGAGATATTGGAGAGTCATTATAAAATGCTACTTAATTTTCATATCCACAGAAACACAATGATGATTTTCCCTTTTGTATTTGAACTTAAGTTGCCACTGACTTTAGAGAATATATTTAAAAGCACAAATCAGTCTATTTTACACACTGTTGCAAGTCAGAATCCTTTTGGATGCTTCAATCAGGACTTTTTCAGCAACAGTAAAAACTAGCCTTTCTCAAATTTCAGGAGTTGGTCCAAAAGAGGAAAAAAAAAAAAAAAAGGAAGAATTGCTATCAGACAAACATTAATATACAACTATCTAAATTGTTCATTACCAAAGCTCCATAGGAAAGACTGGTGCTTCAGAAGGAAAGCATAGTAAGTGCAACAGCAAATTGTCCCTGGAGCAGAAAAATGCAAGTTTCTTTGCAGGGCTTTTTTCTTAATTTTCTTCTTCCTCAAAATCAATAGCTTTGGTTTTATGTGTCTATGATTATATTAATGTCATCAAACTTCTCTGCAGTGCCTGTAGGGTACTGTTTAAGAAATTCCTGCAGAAACCAAGGCTAAGACAAAGCTAAATTGAAAAGTTAATGTCTTAATAGAAAAGACCATTTTGTTCTGTCAGAAAGCAGAAGCATATGAAGCTCATCAATGACTCTTTACTGAAGTCACAACAGCCCAAAACCCAAAGATTCAAGCTGTATAAAGAATTGCTTATATATTACAGAACCTACCAGTACCTCATGGGAAGGTAAGGCATTGTGACAAGAACTGATTCGTAATGGTGCCAGGGATGTGCACAGACAATGCTGCAGCCCATCAGGGATGTGCAGGCCTGGGGTTTGATCAGAGAAAACAGCCCTTGCTTATGACACTTGGAGCACACACAGCTGAGATGCTCAGATAAAGAGACTTCAGAGAAGCAAGGAGAGTGGTCTGAAGGGGTGACCTGGAGGCAAAGATTGGCCAGAGCAGGGCTGAGGCTTGGGAAGACCACCCTACTCTGGCATTGCCCATTACACAGAAAGCTTTGAACCTGAAGACTCACTGAAATCACTTCCAGAACCTCATCCTATTAACACTGTGGAAAGTATTTTTATTTTAAGCGACTTGCTTGCATTCATGTTTAAACCTACTACAGACATGGTGCTAACATTGGTTCTGAAATGTGCTGTTCCCTGTGTGTCCTTGCTGGCTCCTGGCTGATTCCTGTGCCTGCTGCCAATCCTGTTTCAGCAGTGGATTTATGAACTACCTACCTCCCCAGTGCAGCTTATGCAAGGATCAATGAAGTTCCTGTGTGAGCCAAAACACAGGAAGCAACAAGACTGTAAAGCGAGTGAAACAAAAATGGCTCCCCTCCAGCAGCCCTTTGCTGCCCAGCTCCGGAGAGAAGGATTGCTCTGTGCTGCAGTGCCACAGAGAGCCCACACTCTGGGAAAGAGGCAATCTGGGATGTGGGTATGGACACCCACCACTCCTACCAGCCACAGGGGTCTCGGCACCAGGTTACATTCCCACCTGCAGCTCTGTGGCAATGACAGCAATAATGTGACCGAAATCAGTTTTAGTTTGAAAAAATACCACTTTTGCTTTCTCCCTGGTCCCTCACTGAGCAGTCCATATCATGGCTACAGTTTTGCTATATTAATTACTGCAATCTCACAGGTGTCCAGATGCCCCAAAGTTAATTTATTAGACTGGTGCCTGTGTAACCAAGATTGCGAAAATTAGAGAACAGAGACCTCAATGAAACTGATGGAGTAAAGTAGTGCTGTTAACTGCAGTGTAATGGTAGACCTAATCAACTTAAAGTACCTTCCCCTTCTTTATTTATTCATTTCTTGTCCCAACTTTCAACTTTTAAGAATCAGGAGTTAGTGAATAATTCATTACCAATTAAAGAGAATGACCATCAGCATTTTTTTTCCTTGAAACACAAAACACCTGGCTCAAAACTTTAATGCATGAGATAAAGATCTTTCTTTATATTAGCAGAATCTAATTTAGAAAAGCGCATTATTGATTCTATCCGTTTGTCAGAACCTGCAGTGGTATTGAGGCTCAACATTGCCAGTAACTAGAAATGTAATGTGAATATGAAAAAAGCCAGGTGCATTGAAATTAGCACTAATTTTATTAGAATTCAATAGATATTTAGGTCATTTATTTCTATTTTAAGAAGTAAATATTGTCTTTGTCTTCACCTTGATGAAAATTTACCAAAGAAAGAAAACACCACAATGATTTCTTAGGCAGTCTGATCAAGTTGCAAAGGTTAAAGACTTTTTTTCTTAGTGTATGAGCTGAAGTTAGTACCTAGATTGCTTCAAAAATAAATTCTTGAGGAAAGATTCTCTCCCCCTCACCCCCCTCTGCACAGGTGCCCACAAAACGCTTCATGAGCAAGATGGACCTCAGTTTATAATAAAGATCCCAGGCGTTTTAACATCTTTTAGCGTCAATGCTTTGGAAGAGTTATGGAATATGACCTAGTCTCCTCTTACTGGGATTTTACTGGAAACAAGCTCAGTAGCTATTGAAAGCACTTTTCTCTGTGAGCTCCTAGAATTCCTGAAATAAAATGAGTGTTTTGACACCAATATTTCTAAGCTTCTTCCACAGACTTATGAGACCTGAGAGAATTTGTATAAAATTCAACACTGAGTTTGTCCTGTTACTTTCATAAAGCCAAGTTCCATTACCTAGAGACATCTTCTAAAGCAGGGTCAGAAAGCCTCACAGACTTGTGGTGCCAGAAGATAGATTATGATCCACTTCATACATGGAAGCCTCTTAGGAAGTCTATCATTACCACCTATGTTTGCTAAACTAGCATGATATGCTCCTGTATCTCAATCTAAATATGATCCTGTATAAAATTTCTGGTTTGTATGTCATCTTCAGTACCAGGCCTTCCACCTCAAAAGTTCTCATAGAATGAGCTGTCCCTTAAGTGTTCAATCGTTTATCACTGAAGCCAAAAAGACTCTGTGTGATCATAATTTCTCACTTTCTTTTCTAAGCTTAGCCTTGATTTGTCACAAATCTTCTCTCAGCTGTCTGGCAGTTAAACTCTGAGGAGTCAAAGAACTGTGCCAAAGGATTTCATGTTGTGCTATCAAGATCTCAGAGATGATGACATAAACCCTAAGGAATACTGATGCCATTAGAAAAAGCATAAACATATTTTGCTGAAGAAGCCCATGCTTACTGTGAAAAAGAATTCTAAATTATTCCTCAGCTTCTTCAGAAACCCAAGCCATCCGTAGGCATATGCTAAATCAGAGTCTAAAGAATAACTGAAGGATAAAAATTTTCCCAAGGTTTTCTACTGAATTAAATGCTTGTATGTGTTTAATGTTTCCATTTATATGAAATGCTGGTCGAATACTTTTTAACACACATACATTAACAAAACATGCTTCTTGTTCAATAAATTATATTATCCCAGAATCAAACATACAGCAAGTGTGGTATTAAAGGAACAAAGAGTTCTGTGAACTTCAACTTGAAATCTAATTCAAATGTTTTTCACTTCATGCTGACTTAGCATCCTTTACAACTGAATTTTTTAAGCACGGCTTCTGCTTGTAAAATATCAGATATTTGAAAAAAATACTAAGGAAGAATTTCTAGATCATTAAAATTAAGTGGAAAGACATCAGTTACAAGGTTTTTATAGCATCGTTCTTAAAAAGCTCAATAATGCTTCATGCAACTATCAGATTGAACACATAGCTGTTTCCACATTATAGTAATTTATAGACATCAATTCACTAGCATATATAAAAATAGACTATGTGACAAAACACAACATAATTCAATGAACTTTTTAAAAAATAAATGCTAAAAGTCCACATTTGTCCTGTTAAAACCATAAATTATTAAATTGTTGAACTGAAAATAAAAACAAATAGTGTCTCAATTTTTTTTGCACTCATTGCCTCATACTTACTGCTTCTCTCATTTGCAGTTACATGGACTGTTTCTCCACTTTTCTACCACATAATGTCCCCATGAAAATGAAAACTCCTGATAGTTAAGAAAAATAGTGTTTATTGTGCTCAGGTAGCTGAGAAAAAAGGGGAAAACCTTTACTTTTTATTAGCAATATTCTGCACACTGCTAGCATATTTCCTATGAACAGACTAAGATAAGAACTTCAGATTTCTAATCAGCTCTTCAGACAGAGATCCCTGTGGGTACGTGGCTTCTGTGGGGGATATACACAAAGATTGGTAAATTTATTTTCTATCCATTTCCTTTAACAGCTACCCTAACTATCTCTGCAAGAAAGACATTCACCTAAATATTTTCCAGTTTCTGGGGCTGGTTTTGCCCTTGAACAATAACAGGAGGGGGAAGACTTCAGCATGCCACAGCACTTCTGGATATCAATTTTGGCAAAAAGTCTGGCAGACAAGTTACAGAAGTTAAGATATAGTTTGCAAGCAGTCAGAAGTGATACCTTTAGCTCAGGCATGTTTATTATAAGTTGCATAGGTAGTTTAACATCTGGGTCCTTTGTATAGTCCATGGGCACAACGTTTGGTGCCATTTCATGGTATCGGCCATGCAACCTGTAAACAAGCAGAAACAAACAGCCAATAACCAATTTTAAACAACCAATTCCATTCAGAGAGTAATTGGGCACAAATTTGTCTTGCAGCTCTAATCATTGGTTTTAGTGCATAAGTGTGAGCCCACCAAATTCTCATCTTTCTGAAAAAAGAGGGCTTTGATGCAGCATAACTCCAGCATAACTGCTACCAACAGCCACGTGTTTCTTGAGGTCTGTAACTGAGCAGTTTCACACTGTGTGTATGTAACATTTAGGCACTGCCAGGTATGTAAACAGAAGGCCTGAACCAAGTGTATACTATGAAATGCAATTCTTATCATATGTGGAAGTTTAGTCTTACACCTAATTAATAAATTGCTTAGGACAGAAAGTGGCCCCTTTGTCATGTCCTATGTATTAAAACAGTGTATTCTGATCTCTCCGTAGGGCACATGTACTACTTGTATACATTATAAAGCTGTATCTTGTGACTTGTTTTCCTTTTAACAAAAAATCCTGCCAACTCACTAGGCATACTAACAATTACATATAGAGATTACCGTGTTTTAACAGCAGAATATGAACGAAGCAGTTTTGCAGGAAGCAATGCCTCAGCAACCTCTTCATTTCCCCAGCTTTACCTGCAGCAGCTCTGCACCCAACTGAATGACTTCAGATTCCCGTGTGTAAAGAAACTCAAAAACTAGGATAAAATCATCTATAGGCATCTTTTTTCGTATTATTATGATGTGCCACAAAGAACACATGAAATGAAACACAGAAACACATTTTTTTCTGCATTGTAGGAAACTGATGTCTTCATCCTGCACAGCAGTATTTTGTGCCATACCAGAAACTGGATATCCACTATCACAGCACATTTCAGCTGCTCACCACAGCTCATCCTGACATTTCATAAATACTGTGTAATTCAAGATGCAATAGCCATTTCCCTCTCTAGCAATTCACTTCTCCACTGTAAATAGCAGCTAAAAAGATGCTCCTACATAAACAGAAAAAGCAACTTAAAAGCACTTGAAAAGAAAAACTTAAAAGCAAGCAAAACTTTCAAGTCCAACATCTATCTATGGGTTACCTACTTTTTTAAAAGCTAGAATACTGAAATGGTGTTCTAGTCTTCAAGAAAATTAAGCACTCATTATTGGCAAAACTTGACCATTGTGGACAACACTCAGAAATTCAGGAGCTGACAATCCCTGCTTATTTTAACTGCCAAGATTTCCTTCTGTATTTTATCTAATATTAAACTTGTCTCTTTATAATGTGCAAAGTAAAGTTGTCAGTTCTTGCTGACAGAATTCACTATCTTGTCCACAGAAATTGCAATCTATTTATACTGAAATTCAGCCATACCCTCTGGCAGCTGAAAGAAGGATATGTCTCCCAACTCAAGACTGGATTCTGCCAGAATTGTCTGGAAGGCAGGTGCTGGACACAGAAACATGCAGGTAACTAACTGCAGCTTTGAGGGCAGCTCTCATATCCTGTTTTCCTCCCAACTAACTCTGCTGTTAATTCACCAAATCGGTCAAAGATCTGTGGATGTAAGAGCTTTCTGCCTGAGTGGATTTCACACTAAAGCATCCAAATGAGTCTGTAGGAAGTGGCTCTATTCTAGCTCCTGCAAACTACATTACAGCAATAAAACACATCTTCCACATGCTTTTATCTGCAAGGATCCAGTAACTCTATTTGTAAAAGCCTTATTACATGGCATGACTAGCATTTATGACTCTGAAAAGTGCCATAACATTTCACTATACCAAACATATAGTATGTTGCACTTACTCCATTATCCTTCAAAATAAAAAGCAAAAAACCCCAACCAACTGAAAAGCCACAAAAGACAGTAACACCTTTTCCCTCTGTAAGATCTTGATGCTGGAAGGTTCTTCAGGGACACTATGTACTGTTTTGTAATGAACTGGATTGCCAGTATCAAATGCAGGATTTTGTAGAAAAAAATAACAGACCTGCTTCAGCCTCTTAACAGGATGCCAAGAAAACCACCTGTCATAAGGAACACAATCCTTTTTGCTGGAGTTCCACCAAAACTCCCATTTAGTTGAATAACTTACGTTACATTGGGTGAGTACTTACTTTTTGGCAAGGAAACAATACATGTCTGATCGATTACTCTGTAACATGATGTAAAGCTCAGTAGACATCAGGGTTATTTACACCCATAATCCTCCTGCTTGTATGCAATATCTCACTACACCTTGTAGTGTTGTGCACTACAACAAATCCTGTGCACTATGACAAATCAGTAATCATTTCCCAAATGCTGCTCTCATTACTGACTGCCCTCTCACGTCTCTCAATAACATTAATTCCTAACTGCAAATAGAGAAGAAACAAAGCTCTAGAAAGGCTCTGATATTTCTCCTGTTTTGGAGAAGCAGAAGGCTCTTCACGTGACCTGAACACATCAGAGCAGTTGTGACCTAGAGGAATGGCTTTTTGTCCTTTTACTCAGCATGCCCTTCACATAAAGCATGTCTGAAAACAACCTGAAGCCTCTTTATCTGTCCTAGACACAGAAACATTTGTCTTGTCAGGGAGGTAATGTAAGATTTTGCAGGGCTGTCTGAACACACAGATTTGGAAAAGCTCCCATTATCATACAGAGACCATCATGTATATTCAGAAGTCCAAGACCAGCCTCACTGTCTATGCAGCAGTAACTACTACAGATCCTGCAGCTGTATTTCCTTTAAAAGATTCTTCTGGATGCATGCAGAAGTATTTTCCTATTCCTGGATGTGCTCTCTTTGTCAGCAGGATTCCTTATTTACTTTGCATGGAAGTAGGAAATGAAAAATTGGCAGTGTCTTCCTTGCCACAAATGAGAGTGGGAGGGAATGTGGTGATAAATTTAATGGCAAATTTCATTAACTGATGATGCTCTGTCCCCACAGGTACTGATATATGTTTATGCTTCATGTACAACATTCAAGGATTAAGGCTATGATTCTGTATCATTTTAATCCACTCTAAACCCAGACTGTTGATCTGCCCTTGCAGAAATTTGAAGCCCACCAGCTACTCATGTCCCTTGTATAAGCACTAACACTTAAGAATGTGCAGTGAGGTTCAGGGAACTGATGTGTTTGAAAATATAGACATTTTCACAGTCACCTCCTTGAGGTTACTGAAGCAGTTGCAACAGCAGCAGAAGAAAACGGGGGTTTAATTTTTCTATTAAATTAATCAATAAAGGCAGAACAAAGACTTACCCCTGTAGACAGCAGTAGTTTTAAAATCAACTCAGCTGCCCATCAACCAGTGAAAACCAAAAGTGCTATGTTCAGAAAAAAACCCACAACACAGTTTTGTCCCCACAGCCTACTTTTGATTGATGATGACTTTTATTTTACTACTTCGGGTCTTTTACATGGCAAAAAAGGTAGGTCAGAGTCTGTTCCCACTTCTCAAGAGTGAAGCATCCTAGAGTCAGCAAGGGTGACACTGTGGATATTTGCTGGACATAGTTTGGGATGTCTCCAAACTTACAACAGAGCCTCCTGCTCTACCTGACTAGATCTGAAAAAAGAGATTTCTAAGCTTACACCCTGCAGCAACCATTTAAATTCACTATTGAGCTTTGGGAGGGAGTCAGACTGTAACCAAGGTCACCAGTGTGTGTGTTAAAACACAGAGCAGCTCTTCCTTGGCCTGGTGTACATTCATCTCCACCATTAAATGTAGTGACAACACATTACAGCTGGTTGAGCTGCCTTTTTAACAGGAACTCTGCATTGAAGGAGTGCTGAAAACAAAAGATAAAAGCTCGCAATGGCTCATTGATTAGAAATAAGTAGAGGCTTTAAAGTGGCCTTTAGAAATGAATAAACATCTCCCCAGTTTGGGTCCCACAGTAACAGTCATTTGATTTATGGTGTAGAGAGGGGAACATTTTTATTCAGCAATATATATCCTGTTTATTCCTAAGTAAAAGGGATGCATTCAAATATTTGTATGTTACACGCAAGACCATCTCAAAGAGTAAATTCTAGATTGCTCTGCATTGTTCTGCATGTTCGGAACAAAAAATAGCAAATGGCTTAACTAGGGCAATGAAAGCAGGCAGTGAGTGCTGATGGACAGTCCCACCACGGGTTCACAGGAGCTGTGGCATGACCTGACCACACACTGGTTGCACAGGGACAACTTGTGCCAGCAGCAGGACCAGAAGTGCACAGCTGTTGTTCAGTTGTACTTTTGGTTATTCACCACAATCAGAGCTACAGGTTTCTGTCCAGATGCCAGAGCTGAATGGAACAGCTGGAGAAGGACTTCAGGTAATACACAGAGAAGAATTCACCATTCCAAAGACCAGCAGGAGAATTGACAAGTCAACATGAAGCCCTGGAAAGAGCCAGGTCTCAGCAATCAGCCCTTCCAAGCACCTGAGATGGCTGGAAGTAAAAGAAGCAGCAGCATTGAAGATGGGATTGCACAGAATGCAGGACAGAATGCACTGATGGGAACTGATTTACAACCCTTGCTATAGAGGCTATAGCCCTGTACTGATGCAAATCAGTGAACTGCACATGCTCTCTTGTCCTGCAGTCCTTTAATGGACAGCTGGGGAACAGGGCCAGACAGACCAAAATCTACAAGTCTGCCACACTGGGAGAAAAAGCTGTGTTAGTTCAAAGAGAAGGAGGTTCTTTAATCTGGGGCTCAGAAACTGAGGAAGGCGGGGCCTTCTGGGCTGTCAGCAACTGATAAGGTACTTGGAGGGTCTCTGATTTATGCCACACTTCCACAAATTGTTTTTGCAACAATAAATGTTAAATGCTACACATGGTAACGGAGGCATAAATCTCTGTGCTGCACCAATTCCTCAGTGAATTATTGCTTCCAAGGATTGCAAGAGGTTAGAACAGTCTATTAGAGAAGGTGGTCTACCATGTGAAGCTGAAACCAAAATGACAGGAAACATGATACAAGGAAATTCAGACAGAAACTGAAACACAACTCACTGAATTGCTGCAGTTTGACAAACAGATAAAGAACAAAGGACAGTGAGAAACACAAGCAGGAAGACTTGAAAGTTGCAGGAATTATGTTACCTTGTGCCTTTTATGCTTTCCAGTTGAAGTTCTTTTCATTGTATCAATAAAATACAATAACTGGGTACAGAAATCCGATTTATAAAAAGGCAGCATAATAAGATGAGAAAAAGCAGATGGATGAGTCTTCTGCTAGTTTTTAGTTAGCATGTGAAGTATTTCTTAATCTTTGCAATGCAAAATGAAGCAGCACAAATTAATTTAAGAGAATACTACATAAATATCCTCCCAAATCATCTGCAGTAAAATCAAAAAGAAATTGTGAGAAATATTTTTGGCAGACAATTTATAATACATTTATTCTAAATCTACTCATAGTTAGGAGAACTCTGACTTTCAATACATGTACCCTATTGTTCCCAGACCTACATGATGCATAGTGAGTATAGATAACAACACTTTATAATGTTTTTCCTTCCTTCAAGTGCCACTCAAAAAGATGCTCATAGGCATCTTTTCTGCTGATGATTCCAAGAATCACAGAGCGACTGAGGTTGCGAGGAACTCCTGAGATGAACTGATGCAACCTCCTGCCCAGCAAGGGCACCTGGAGCAGGCTGCCACAACCCAATGATGTTGCTGAACATATTATGAGTTTCCCTGCATGCAGGTCTGCAGAAAAAATTATTCCCATGGGAAAGCATTTTCCTCTGTACAAGATTCTATAACAAATTTATGAACTGTGTTTCAAGGACAGATGGTTTTCTCTGCCCTGTCTCCTGATAATGGGAGATGGGGGATTTTCTTCCTTTCAACCTATGAGGTGAAGAATTGGTACCTCTGATTTTGTAAGCTATTCTAGCATTCCTTGTACAGAGCTGGAAGCAGCAGCTTCGATGCTCTGGACTGGGCAGATAATAGCCCAATTCGCTGAACTATGGAGCCATTTTAATAAATCATATTTTAGCCTTCTGAGATTGGAGTCAAAGAGTCTTGTTTCACCACATGGATCCTGACAATACAATGGCTTTTGAGTATCATCAAGGCTGGAGATTCCACAACCTGTCTAGGCAGCCTGTTCCAGTGCTTTGTCACCCTCAAAGTGCTGCCCTATGTTCAGCCAGAATCTCCTGTGTTTCTGCCTGTATCCACTGTCCCTTTTCCTGGCACGGGCCTCTGTCTCCTTTGCACCCTCCAGATCTCAGCTCTCTCAGCCTTTCCTCATATGAAAGAGTCCTCAGTCCTTTATCCAGCTCACTGGTCTTTTGCCAGATGCTGGAGCAGGTCCTTATTTCTCCTGTACTGGGGAGCCCAGAACCGAACACAGTGCAGCAGCACTCCAAACTCCATACAGATCATCACTGACAGGGATTCTCTCCTCTCACAAGCCTTAGCAAAACAGGTACAATCTGACTAAAATATAACACAGGAGAAGTTTATGGTACAGAAATACAGGAATTGCCTAAAACCCTTTTTATTTTCTTTTTCATTCATAGAGGACACAGAAACATTTTAAACAACAAGAATAGTAACATAATTAACAAGAAGATCAACAGTAGCTTTAGGTATTCTTTGTGTATGTAGTTTCTTGCCTAAAACTCAGGAAGATTCCCAAGGGTATAGAGCCCCCCTCAATTCCATTGATGTGTTTTTCCCTAAAGCTGACAATAGGGCAATTCCCCTTTCTGCACACAAAACTTCAAACTCCTTAAAAGAAAAACAGGAGTTGTTTTCTAACTTCTCCCTCCATTTGTGTAGCAACTTGCTCCACAGTGAGCTGTCTCCCAAGCAGTTTGCTGCATTTGCTCCCTTATAAGGAAGCTTTCCAGACATTTGAAGGAAACCACTGCTTAACTCTCTGGCAGATTTCAGATTTAAAATCCAAAATTCAGCTGGATTGGCTAGATGAGCTCCTGTCACCTCACCTTTCACCCATCAAGAACAAACCACAAAACAGGTGGAGAAGAGAAGGCAACAGAAGAACTATTTTTCTTCTACCAAAAGGCTCAAAGGTTTGCTGACGTCCCACATAGTGCCCAGCTTGGTCACTTAGTGCCATATTCCCCTGGCAGTTGTCTAACTAGGTTAAGTCACTCTGAAGTAATACAATTTGAATTTACAACTTTTGTGCTTTTTGGCTAGGACAGACATCGAAGAACACCTGCGTTTGAGTGCTTGTTTGGATGCCAAACTGTACCAGTCTACAGGGAGAAGCAGAAACAGATGGGCTGATGAGCAGATAAGCATTATTGCTAGAGTAAAAGCTTGTCTGCCAGAAAATCAGATTTGTAAAACAGTAAGAGAAATAATGCCTTATAAGAGACAACTCAACCATTTGTTCCCATTTACAATCACAAGAGAGGTACGTTATACAAAGAGATTCATTGCTATAACTAAAGTGGTTTTCCAACTTGTCTTCACGTAAATTCTTTTCTTTTTATTCCTGTTTCTCTCTGCAGGATGTTTTTCAGGATAACAAATCTTTTTTGAATGGTGATGCCCAAAACTGGACAGTCTATTCCTACTGAGGTCGCAGTACTGCTGACTGGAATTCTCCCATTTTATAAACACTGCTGAGGCTAATGCATTGTAGAAATGCATTTCTCTTTTTTTGCAAGAGCATTGTTTGGGGGGGGAGGTTGTTAAAATTATGCTCACTTTGCTCAGATCACTAACCTCCTAGCCAATTTTTTGGATACACTCCATTCTGGACTCGCAAGTTTTTTCTCCGTTCTTAGGACTTGAGTGTGTGAATTTTCTTTTGCTTACTTTGACTCTACTAATTTCTCTAACATCCTGAGTATTGTTGAAAAAGCTAATCTTGATCTTCATAGCATCTGCAGCTCTCTTCACCTCAATGTTTCTCACCATTCTCACCAATTTTCTATGTTCAGGAGTATTTCGAGCAAGAGTTCAGTGCACTTACACAAGTAGAAAAGGACTAACACAAACTGGAATATGTAGAAGTCTTTACCAAAATAAAGACATGTTGCAGCTCCTTCTTTTCTCTGACTTACAAAAGCAGACACTCTTAGGAAGATTTGCTTTCAACAAATCTGCAGTGGCTGCCTCTGAGCACGTATTAAGTCCTAGGCACTTACAGACTGATTCTCTACGAGTGTGTTCTGGCATGTCTCCATGCAGAAAAGTTGTGTCCTGGAGCTACACACATTGGTCTAAATTTCCACATTCTCCTTAAGAAAACTGGGGCATATTTTCAAAGCCCTAACGCCACCAAAGCAACCAGTAACAGCTCTAAAAATTTGTCAGCTATCCTATGAATATTTTAGATAATGTTTTGAGTCAGTGATAACATAAATATGTCTACAATAACCAACATTCTTTAATATGTTCTTGTCCTGGGCCATGACTGAATGCTCATAACTGTGATCAGCACTTCCAAAAATTAACCATCTTTAATCAAGACTTAGGAGTGTATTTAGGTTTTCTGGTGATAAACAGCTATCAAACACCCAATAGTGAGCTACAGTTCCTATTTTTCTCTTTCACCAGGCACACTTGCCTCTGCTGCAGTCTTACTTTATATTTTTTCCTAGATCCATTTTCAGCATTTTGTGTTAATTTTTTCTTCACTTTAAATTAATAAGTTATATTATTTTCTAATAATTTTCACATTATCCACACACAGATTACTAGTCAAAAAAACGTGTCTTCAACCCCTCAGACCACAGCCTGCATTTATGTTGACTTAAGCTGATGTTGACACCTTGCACTCTAAAATCAGTGTGCAAGTCAATCTAACACCTTACTGATAGGGAAATGCTCTCCTCATTTTCAATTGTATTTGCTTGCTCTGGCTCTTATGCCAGCTTTGGCACTCATCTGATCCTTCAGAGAGCTGATTCAGCTTATTAAACCAGCAGAAAATAGATTTACTGTTGTTCGGTGTTTTGGTGAGCTACTTTCCCTGTAGGGACAGAAAAAAATACTTAGCCCATTTCTTCTAATTGCAATCTCATGCTGGTTTACATCAGTTTATAGCAACCTAAATTGAAGCTGCCATATTAATTCCTTCATCCCCACCTACACAACAGTCATTAACAGCCATGCAAATGGATGGTGAGCCAGACAGGGCTTTCTTTTTTTTCTTTTTGTAAGGATGCTCCTTGCTGGATCATCTCACTGAAGTTGGCAGCTGCACAAGAAATTCAGTTCACCCTAAAGAGGACTGAACCTGCATTTCCTCCATATCAGCCCTGTGAGCATCCTGCAGTGTAAATAAGTGCCCAGCGGTACTTGGCTGCCCCTTCACTGAGACAGGGAGATGCTAAATCAGTAAGTGCTAACTAACCAGGGGGTCATACCCATTTTATTCCTGCTCACTAAAACTTCACCTCAGACATGTAGAAACACCTCTGGATTCTACACTGACTGCAGGACGTGCCCTCACTGGTATCACTGATCAGGAAAGCAGCAAATCCCTTTCATACAAGTCACTGGCTCAACCCTAAAATAGTCTATGATATTCACTTTAAGCTAATCACCACCTTGTGACAATTATATGTTGTTGCTATGAACATATTATAAGTTGCTCTGTGTGTAAGCTTTTTGATCATTTTCCCATGGGAGAACATACTTTTGCTGTCTTTTACTCTGTATAAGCTTTCTGTAAACAAGGTGTCTGTGTCTGTTCTTCAAGGACATGGAATTGCTTGGCCTCCTCCTACCTATGAGGAGAAGGAGCTGAAATTACTTTATTTTTCTGATATTGTAAACTATTTGCACACATTCCCTGGACGAAGCAGCAGCAGGAGCATGGAGAATGCTCTCTGCTGAGCAGATATAGAAAAATACTAGAATTATAGAGTCATTTTAATAAATCATGTTAGTCTTCTGAAATTGTCGTCAAGAGTCCTTTCTTCAATGCATGGACCACGACGATGTTATAAGTGTATCTTAAATCCAATCCCGCTCTCATTAATTCCTGCAGAATAACTGGCTTTATCTGGTTTCCTCACAAGTCAGATAAAAAGATTTAGCCCCTTCCACATGGATCATGAAGGAGAAATTTAAAACAATTTACTTACCGAAGGATTTCCTTCCGAGTGAAGAACGTGCAATCCTGTTAAAGAAACAAAATGGGTCATTGTACTACAGAAATACTGAAAACAACTGCAGAGAGTTATTTCTCAACCTTTTGGAAGGAAAATCAGATCTGGCAGAGAGACATTAAAGATGCTGTTTAGGTGCCATCTACTTTTGACTCAGAAAGCAATATACACTATAAAATAACAGAAATATTTCAAGGACAGGCCTATCAGTAAAAAAAAGATATTGGCAATGTGATAGTTCAGGAGAAAAAAACAGGTTGCTGAGATGCTTCTCCAATGTGGAATGACCAGACCAGAAACAAAATAAAATCCAATAAAGAAGGTATATGCCAAAAGTATTCAATAAATGAATATGGAAAACTACAAACAACGAACAGATGACAAAAACAGTCTTCTAACTTTAAGTATTCCCCTACTGGAGACAATCGGTTTAATAATAAAGTTATGTGGTTATTTTAGTTATTAACTGTGGTTATGGGGACGGTCGGTGATGGGACAAACAGAGACGAGAGATCTCTGGAATCAATGCTGATCTTGGAGCATGCAGTTTATTTCATAGGGCGTGGGTATAGAGGCCCTGCTAAGAGCTGCCAGTCGCAGCTCAAAGCAGGACTGAGAGATAGAGTAAAAAGTAAGAGAGAGTAAGAGTCAGTGTAAGAATGTAAAAGTAAGAGTAAGAGCAAGAGAGTAAAAGTAAGAGTAAAAGCAAGAGCGAGAACAAGAGAGCGAAGTTCCTGTTACAATGAATTAAATCTTCTTCTACACTGAATATTCTAATTTACACTAACTAATGTAGTACAATATACAAATCCTATAGCATTTACATATAGACTATAAGAATCACTACATTACCATACTATGTTATACTTTAAACCCTAAAAACTACTCTTTAAACCCCTCTTGCCAATCTGGTAGGGTCTGCTCTGACCCTTGGACTCTTGGTAAGGAGAAGGGCATTGTTTAATCCAAAGGGGATTTACCTTCAGCTTGGCCATACTATTGTTCTTCTGTTGTTCAGTAACAGAGGCTAGAGATCTTAGACACTGAAACTTGCTTTCAATTCTATTTCACTTACATGTTTCACATTCTCAAAGTCTAAACAGTCATATTTGTAAGGCTTTCCTATTTCATCCTTCCCAACAATTAACCCTTTTTGCTAACAATCAGTTTGCACTGTAGTCACTTTGCTGAAGGTTGCAAATTCCTCTATTTTAGCAGCATGGATAAATGGATAGTCCCTGCCCTGAACAGCAGCAAACCATTCAGCTCTCCCTGAGCTATCACAGAACTAGAAATAACTAAAATGCAAAAGTAGAGCTTGTTGAACTTGAGAGAAGGGCATACAAGCATTCACTTGCATTCTAAATGGCTCTGTGATGTGACTGAATTGACATTGGTTTAATTCACTTCATGACACCTTTGTTATACTAGAATTCAAACACTTCACCAAAGAACCAGAATATGAGCAGTGAAAGAGTTTGCATTTCATGCATTTCTATGTCAGTCATAAAAAAAGATACAATTTCAGGAGCTGTGAGGAAACAATAATCAGTCTCATCCCATTCAAAAAAACAATCCCCTAATCTCCACTCTTAAATACATACTAGTATGTATTTAATACATCCTTAAATACATACTAGTATGTATTTAATACATCCTTAAATACATACTAGTATGTATTTAATGGAAATTCTGCCCTGCATTCAAGACTAGGAACACTAGTGGTAATGAAATATTTGATAATCAGTTGAGAACATCATTCAACAATTCGGAGAATATGCAACTTGATCTCAGAGCCAGCTCCTGAGGGTGTATGTATAGGGGACAACCACCAATACAGAAAATTCTTCGCGATTACCCATCTCTCTCACAGGCCCAGGTGATGTGGCAGGGCATTTGCCAACCATTTACCTCTTCGTAGTATCCCCCCTTTAATGTAAAGATATTTAGAATATATAATCTTTGAAAATCAGCTTGTGACAAGATAACAGTATCAGACTTGTTAAGTCATACCTAAAGGGTACATACAAATACTTTTACTCTCCCAGTCCTGCTCTTCAGTCAACCAGTGAAAAAGTATTTCTTTATCAAGCTGAGACTCATTGGGGCTAAATGCCTGCTTCTTCCAAGGAGGGGAGAAGCAAAGGATCCCCGCTGGCAGAAGCAAACAGCCTGTCTTGGGTGTCCAGGAACGCGATCAGTCCCGCAGGTATTGATTATTGAGCTGCCTTGCTCTCCTCCACACAAAGTGTCCAGAGCAGCAGTTCTTCCTTCAGTGGATTGTGCAGTTACAAGGCCCAGGAGGAAGTGCCTTGGGAGCTGCTTCACTGATGTCACATTGTCTGCAACTGCACAAAGTGACATTGGAGCCAGCTGGTCAAGTCTTCCTTAATCCCACACAATCAACACAGTCAAACTGTCACTTAAGGATGCTTCGTTTACTAAGAAAGGGCAGGTGTAATCTCACAAATAATTGTAATGCCCTCAGCAGCAATCATCTGTAATTATACAGACTGGGAAAAGCAGCCACTTATCTAGAAAGCTGACAGGGAAACGATATACAAATGGAGACAAAGATTAAAAGGAAAAGTTACCCTTTACCTTGCAGAAGTCCTGCAAAAATGCTATTGGAAAACAAATTAGGTCAGATAATAAAACATTTTTGCTGACAGTCCATACATTTTTTATTTTATTCTGAGTTGCATCATTACATTGACAACAAACAAAACTGCTGCCTGGCTGTTTTTTAATCAACAAAATTTTTACTAATGTAACCTAAACCCCACTAATACTGAAAACCTCTATAGCAGAAGGAGTTGCAACTACCTGCCTGACCACTGTTACTGACAGCTCTATTTCAACTACACCTGCCAATTGCATGGAATTGTCAGGGATGAAGGGTATCAAAAAAAATTTAAGGATGGCCTCACTCTTAAGAGAGATCTTAAAGCTACTCAGGGTCAAACCATCACAAACTCACTGTGACCTGGCCTATACTTTTGATCCAGGCAGATGACACCACCTATGAAACAAATGACCATTACAAAGCCTGTCTAGCATCAAATGGCAACAGCTTGCAACAGTGCAAAACCACAACTCCACCTGATGCCTGACAGGAAAGTCCAGCCATCTCTCTTGCTTCTCCCACCTTCTTATTTCTGCCTGTTCCTCTATGCAGACTTCACCTTGATGAGCAGAATAACTGCATCAGAGAACTCTGAAGGAAGAAACTTATGTGTTTGTAAATGAACCTAGCAATAATGGATGCATTTTCAGCTTGGATCATTTCCTTTTAGTGACTTAGAATATAGCGTTGGCAGTGCTAGTACAAGAGATGAAGATGAAACAAGTCTCTATTGATGGCATGAAAGGGGTTCAGGACTGACTTTGTTTTCCTTTTTTTTGAAAGCACAGCCCTCAGCTGGATTAAAATCATGATGGAAAAAAGGTCTAAATAACATAATTACATTTTATAGTTAGTTGCTGGAACTTCAGCAATTGAATTCCAATTTAATAAAAGACTTTTGGCCAAAGAAGCACAGAGGTGAATCATCCGATTTTCTTCTGGCTACTTCCTTCATACAGAAAAATACACAATGAAGGACAATAAATAGTAAATTAACATGTTAAATTTATTCTCTCATAAGGAAAGGTGAAGTGGGCTCTGGAAAGCATTTGTCATTTATGCACATGATAACTTTGATTTTCCTGGAAGCCAGAGGTATCATGGAACACATTTACTATTTTGTGGACTGTATCTGAGTTTACTAAGACCACAAAAAGCAACCTGTCCTGTCTGGACACTAAAATGTCTGGGAGTCCTGCTAGAAAAGCAGAAACTGAATACTGAACAAATAAACATTACCAGAGTTTTCATAATTCTTCTCAGTTCAACATTACTGGCAAAAATTGATCCTGGGAATTATTGCCTTTGTTTCTAGTGCTATACAATGGTCTGAGAAACTTCTGCTAACAGCAAGCCCTCAGGGGCTTTAGCTTCTTGAGAACAGAGGCTTTGCCTTGACAGGTCACCTATTCCAGCTCCTGAGAACAAACACACAACTTTGCCAAGATCAACTCTCCCACTGAGTCTGTCCTCGTGCCCTTAATAATCAGGCTAATTACAAGTCCAACATAGGATCACTGATGGTTGTTTGGCGGTAAGATACCACTAAAACAAATCTGCAATTATCTACTTAACATCGTGTAACAAAGTGAATAAAATCAAGCAAACAGAAAATAAATTTCCCATTGATTTCCATGAGATTGTGACCTTGTATAATGGGACTTGATTCTCAAATTGAGCATTTAGATGGCTTACCTGCTTCTTAAAATACTTTGCAGAGAGAAGAGGCAGACAGCTGGTATATTTAGGCTCCACAGGTAGCTTGGCTCGTGGCTGGTAGTCGGACTTTCTGCAAGTCACTCAGCATTGCTTGTAAAGCACAGTTAACAGTCTCTACTCTTAAAAATTATTTTTATAGCAGATGCACATGCTGTTAGTTTTATTCTTTTATTTCCTATGTCAGATGAATGTAGATTTAGGACAGAACAGACTGAAATATGGTGGTCCACCACCTTGTCCACTCGTCTGCTGGACTTGACTGCAAACTCCTTGGTTGGTTTTGTTTTGTACTGAGTTCTACAGTGATTTGAACAAAACAAAAAAGGAGAGAGAAATACTCTGACAATGCTGCTACTTAACTGTCGGTAGGGCGTCCATCCAGCACACCAGGAGGTGTGGCTACACTCAGCCCACGTGCCAGCTGTTCTGGGGATGGATTGCCAGCTCCCAAGAGCAGCACCCAGCTTATGAATAGCAGCAGAGACCAGTGAATGGAGGTTACCAATCACCACTCCCAGAAACAAGTACTGTGCATAAAGCACAGCTCTGAAATAAAGCTAATTTCATGGCGGTATGCAAAACATTCCTCTACAGAACAAAAACTGGAGATATGAACAACAGTATGAAAGAAGAGAAATACTCAAATATGCTGTGAAACTATTTCACATTGAAAGCCACTGAAAGCCATTAAATGCATATTTCTCTTTTAAGACAATACATATATATTCTGCTTTGTATTTGTACAGTTTCATAAGGTCAGGTTTCCTTTGATCCTGCAAGAGCTTCATTGGAAACTTTTATAAATACGAAAATAATATAAATCAGTCTTATAAAATCACTGCAAATTAAAAAAAAACAAAAAAACCAGCCCCAAACGCCAGCAAAGTACAGATAATGCAGATACTGTAAACCATATAGTTATCTGAGAGAGCAGCTCTTAAAAAATGCTAACTATTGGATGCTGCAGCACTTTGAAGGGTAATATTTAAAGCAAATTACTTCAGAGGTTTCATTTTTAAAATCACAAACGACGTTTTGTACAGTGCCAAAGTACAAAATGTGTGTAAGAGCATTTAAATCAAAACACCATCAAAACATCATCCTGTGAAGAAATCAAGAATCTGGTACCAGACAGAAGCAAATGAACTTTTATATAAGATCTATTATTAACTCTGTTCTAGTAATGTTTTACAAAAGCGATACTTTTGTTCTACATTCCACACAACTAAGACTGGCAGAGAGTTGTGCAAGACTGAATCTGCAAGGTATTTATGTATTTTTATCACTGTTAGTGTATAAAGAGTTAACAGAGTCAATGAGTTAAAAATGCTGTTTGCATCAGAACAACAATGAAAATTTTACCACACAGCTCATCCTTACTTCATATATATATACTTTCATCATATATACTTTACAATTACACCCAAACCAACCAAAACACCCACTGAGTTTCAGAAGGAAAAAATCTGCATCTGTAAGAACTGGTTTACATATTCATATGGCAACAGGGGAGTAAAAACAAGTCAGGCATTAGCAAGGACTGAAAAGAAGCAAACTGCCAACAAAAGTAATTTTGCTCAATCTACAGATGCACCAAATGGTAACATGAAACAAGAACCTGCCAAAGAATACTTTCACAAAAAAACTTGCTCCATTACTACTTTTACTTGCACAATAATAGCAATACTGTATTAAATGGAAAATACATTTTACAGAAGATCGTGGGGAACCTATGAATGCACTTCTTGTATTCTTGCAAAGGGTTAATTTTCCAAGACCCTGGATGAAGTCAAGCATGGCTTTTTAAAAGACAGCTTAATGAAACTGTCTTACTTTACAAATGGTGTTTCTTGACAGATCATAACATAACTCATTTAATCTGGTTTTGCATAATTCTCATGAAATATAATTGAATTGCACTTTGACTTCAATTTTGATCAAAGGAAAAAAGCGAGCTCTGTAATAGAGAAATTCTTGTGTAAAAGAAGAAAGTCATTACTTCATCTTACTATATTGTATTGCAATATTGGCTATAAGACTGCCAAGGTAAACATCAGTTTGTTTTGAGACTGCATTAAATAATGCAGAGTAAATAATACCACTAATATGCCTTATAATCTCTAGGTTCTAGAAGAGAAATTAAACAAAAAAAACCAAACACCCCCCCCCAAAAAAAAAAAAAAAAAAAGAAGAAAGAATCACTGAGTTTGTACTGAATTCAGATCTCTTGATTCAAGTAATCCCAGAAAAGGAAATGAGACTGACTGAACAGTGCAGGAGTTTGTCCACAGCCCAAGTACAGTTTCTCTGCATTTCCTACTCAATGCAATTGTTTTACAGTTAGAAATGCTGTGCATTGAGGTGAATAAATGGCTCTGATGTTGCTTTACTGCATACCTGTATTTTCCATTGCTTCAAGCATCTGTACACAGCATCACTCAAAACACCCCAAAATTTCAGTTAATTTTCTTTTCTCAATATGAGACTTGACCTCCAAAATCTGTAGGCAGCTTTTAAAACATTAATTTTAAAATGTTCTTTTATTGCAAAGAAAGCCATCTTTCTTGCCTATCAATACTTACCTTTTCCCTCACCAGACCTTGGTTAGATTTCACATTTTCTGTATAGAAAACCCCATTCACAAAAAATTAAAAACCACAGCCAGAACTCTAAGGGCATAAGAATCATAAATGGCCAGTAAAATTCCTTTTCTTTCAAGGTCAGTATTTTAAATGATATGAATCTCTATGAGCAACCCAGTGCTAGCAAAAGCCTAATTTGCAAAACATTTTACATTTTCATAAGATTGGTGAAGAGCTGCCAACAAGAACACTACCATAATAACAGATTATATGATCTTAACAGCAGGTGTTATGACTGGAAAGCTGCAAATCTCCTTTCTTTACTTTGCCTCTACCTACTTGAATTAAAAAAAAAAAAAGCAGAATGGTTTAGTATTATCAAGTTCTATTACAGGTCTCTTGTATAAACAGTTTCAACTGGCTACCCATCACCAGTCTTAATAAAGAGCATTTAAAAAACTTGTCTGTTGAAAACACTGAGGTCATCCTGTGGGTGACCACATTTACAATTCTTTAATTTAAAGTTAAAAGTTCTGCTAAAAAGTGACTCTTCAATATGACAATTTACACGCAAAAAAAGGTGCATAAATAGGCTTTTCAGAAAGTTTTAGATAAATCAAACAATTTGATTTATTTTATTCCATTAATACCACAGTAATGATCTGAGATTTATGTATGCTAGCTTTTCAAGCAGGTGATTTTTCTGCAGCTTAATCTTTACTCTTTAAAGATAAAGCCACTTGCACAGGTTTTACCATACTTTAAGCACATGAACTTCTCACTTTTTCACCTCATAGTGTCTTTTATGGAACAAACGGAAAACACGATTTTTTATAAAAATTTTCCTCCTGAAACAATTGTAGGTGCTATAAGCTCAAAGCAATTTGCAGGAAAGACAGAAATAATAGAAGTTACAACCAGATAATACAATGTCCAGAAATATATTTCAATAAAGAAATGGTAAGTTTAACCATGACCATGAATGAGGTTTTGAACAGTCTTCCAATAGGAACTGGAAGGAAGTAAAAAGAAAAGAACAACCAAGATATATTTTACAAAAAAGATTGACACTTTTGCTTCTGAATGCTGGTACTATACCTTGTACTACCGTTCATAGTATCACTGGACCATGTACCACTGGACTACCGTTGTAAGGAGTACAGAACTAACGGACAGACACATAAATTCACAAGAAACTGCTTTAGGAACAAAAAAACCCCAAAAACTCAATGATCGATTTATAAAAGCAATTCCTATATAGATGCCTTCCTGGTCACTGGGGTACAGATGTGCATAACAGACTGTTGCAAAGTGGACTGTGGTACAGTGTTTTACTTTGGCCCATGGTTTAGAGGCCCTGGTAACTCAGCTGCTGGCTCAAGACACGAAAAACCTGCACTAAAAAAATTATGGAAACATTGCCCCATTCTTCCCTTTTCTATTCTGAAGAAATTCCTCAAATGAGAAGAAGGCAGTTAAGACGGCAAACTCCAAGTCAAACAGCTCCACTTGTATTATACAAATTGCCTTCTCCCCCAGGATGCCGTGGAGAGGCAAGAGCTGTGTGAGTCGCTCCAGCAGTTAGCCCAGGATCTTTTTGTTTAAAAGACTCAAGAGAGATGCAAAACTAATAGATCAGAAGCAAATCACCATCAAAATTATGCCTTTATCTGATTCTTCATAGCAGGAGGCTAATGCTCCTTCCTGACAAATTCTGCAGGTCAGTTATAGTACTGAAACCTGTTACTTTACGGGACTTGCCAAACATAACAAGTGCTATTACCCGTCAAAAATTGTCTAGCTCTACACTAATGAACTGCGAGTTTGCCTGTAACAGAGACATCCCAAAGGCGACTCAATCCACTGGGCCAAACTCCTGTCAGGCTTTGACATCAATTACCCAGCATTATGAAAGGCAGGGGCTGCAAAAGCCATTAGAGAGAGGCAATTTCTACATGAAGAGCACTGAATTAGGTATGACATTTCAGCTCTTGCATTTGCCAGTTTATGTCAAGAGGATAACATTAATTGCATTTGGATTTTGTTTTGTTTCATTGCAGTTTGTGCTCTGTTCTGTGTTCACTTTTATTGTTAGTAGGAAGACAGACACTGGTGCTTTACAGATCTTTGATTTCTCTCTTGCCTATCCAGCAGGGATGTGAAAAAGCTTTTTTGGATCTTGGACTGCTAAGTCTAAGATCATTAACTTAGATCAATACATTACAGACTCCTGGTGAAAAGTGTGACAAAGTGGAAATTAAGAAGGTCCATTGTCACATTTCCTAGAATGACAAAAAACCCACTAGGTATTTATAAAAGCATTTAATTTATGCCTTACTTTCAGCGTGGGGTAACAGTTGAAAGCATTTTAGCATATACACCTGGCCTCACTCTGTGGCTTAATATTTAAACCTGTGACAAATCCATGTTAGCAGTGACTTGAAATAAAATTAGTAACTAAAATAATAGTTTCTACCTCAATGGGTTTAATCAAAGATCACAAAGGTAAAATGTTATTAAGTTACCTAGTCCTTACGGATCTGTATTTGTCCCTTGGTTATCATAAGATAAACTAAATCTTGATTTCCTGTGCTGCGAATTCAATGTTTGTCACTTCATGTAGAAGAACAGAGCAATGCAGCCAGCCCTGGCTGCCTCTCTTAATAAGTGATCAGCCGCCTCTTCCTTTAGCACTCTTCTACTCAATGCTTTGCTTCACTGTATTTTCAGAAACTTGTTCATGATGCCCACTGTGCAGACAGCTTCCCGAAATCCATTTCAGTGAGATTTGCAGTGTGCTGAAACATGACTAAAAACAGGGAATCCTTTTTTTTTTTTAAACTCTATTTTAAAGCAGTTGATGCAATGTTAAGTAAATAAAGAAGTACCAAGTTATCCCTGACATAAAATGCACACTTACTTATGATAAGAAACTGCTTTCCAGGAGTGGATACAAGCATAATGATGCCTATTCTGGAATTACATTAAGCATATTTCTCTGACTTATCCTTAGGAGAAGTGAACTTCTTTCCTTTCCTTTCTGCTCTATTGTCAGCAAAGGCATCGGAGAGAGAAGGTGCTACACTTTTGTCAAGCTAGTCACAATCTCTTTTCTGCTTCCCAGTTCAGACACTAAGGATGTGACCCTTCTCCCTCTATACAGAGAGGGAATTAAATGAGTATATTCAACAATGCAGCCTTAGAATATTATTACAGCTGCTGGAAGGAACAGTAGGATATATATATGTGCAGGTTACAAAGAAAGCTTTCAATTATATTGGAAGAAAATCCACTCCCCAAACCAAACAAAAACCCAAATCATAAACATACGTAGATTATTCCCTTTCATCCCCTAATGCAAACCAAGATATCTTACCTGGTAGGCATCTAGCTGTTCATCAGTAAATATCGTTTGCTTATTACCCATCTTAAATGAGAAATTCTTCCTCTCTGCAAATGCATCCCATAAGAAGTAGCTGGATTCCTCTGTACTGTAGGCATTTAGAGCACGTATACTCCGTGAGTGCGCTGAAAAAATCCCAGAGCCTGCATTGAACTGGTTTGGACCGCACCTGCCCAGTGAGGAACGACACAGTCTGCGAAATCTTTGTAAAGGCTTGACTGGAGTGTGCCAGGAAGGAAAGTGTTAAAATCACAGGCAGGTGTCGTGCAAAAACGGGGACACCAACCTGCCCCTTTTCAGATGCTTTTCTAAGAGGCATACGGAGCTTTTATAACCCAAACCCCGAGCAGCCGCTCCCAGCTGAACGCAGCTCTGTCTCGCCTCGGAGTCTCACTCAGGGCGCTCCTCACGGCACCTCCAGGTTTTGGAGCAGCTCTGCGTCAGCCGGTGGCGCTGGGCAGCGCAGCCGTATTGCCAGGCACCCCAGCCAGCCCGGGAACGCGCGGGCGCACGGGCATCGCACACAGAGCCCAGCCGGCCCCGCGGGCTGCCCTGCCCCGGGGTGCCCGGGGAACGCGGCTCGGTGCAGCCTCACGGCGTCCTCACGGCCCCGCTCCAGCACCAGGTGCTCTGCCCCGTGCCTAGCCAGGATGTGAGTTCACCACCAAAGGTACCAAAATGCCGCTTACAGCAGTGAACACAAGGACTCCTTCGCACATTAACTAAATTTTTAAGAGTCAGCAAGATTAAAGTAGTTTAACAGACGCTAACATGCCTCCTCAGGCTCAAGCAAGCACGGCTGGGAAGGAAAAACCTCTACCACAGACTAAAGCAAAAGCAGAAAGTGCCCATAGAGGGCTCAGGGGGTGTTTCAGCGTACCACAACCCTACTGACGGGGAAAAAAAATAATAAAAGAGCATCTATGAGAAACAGACGGACAAAATCATATTATGTACCATCTGCAGAAGGATAAGCTCTTATAACAATAGCAGGAAGAAGTCTGAGTGAGAAAGATGGCAACGGGGAAGAAGGACCCATTATAAGCTCACTTTCCATTCAGGCCCTGTTTGGAACAGAACAGGGTAAAATTCCCAACTTCTTTATTTGCAGTCTGCCAGTGGTTGTTATTTACTCATCAAGACAGGAAGTTTAATAAAAACACTTGGAGAATTATCTTGTGCTTTTTCCTACAGCTTCTAGTGATCCTGGCCTGATAGCAGGATTGGATAATAGGAGTTCACTTTACCTTGGCATGTAACAACAAAGAACAAACATTTTAAAGTAATAGTGAAAGCAAATATATTGTAAACATAGTAAAAATATCCTATGAAGTGTGCTGGATATGTAGTAAAAACATTCTACAAAGTGCTGAACCACAGACTGTTGTAAGAGATGGCTTATTCAAATTACAACATTTAGGAATGCAGGTTTGATTAGCTGTAAACCAGCACTGCCCTGAGCTACAAAAATTACAAGGTATATCCCATACACAAAATAAATGCCTTGGGATGAGAATGTAGGCAACAAGGCTTATTAGCAATAAGCAAACATCAGAATTGTAACATCAAAGAAATCCATTCTAGCAATAGAGCACATTGCAGCACAGTTTCAGAATAAGAGGGAAGAAGCTACAGTAGTAAGGAAAACATAAACAGAATGATTTACCATCAGACCAAGAAAGCAGCAAGCATCTGTTCAAATACCATACAGTTGTACTGATTGCTACATGGCCAAACTAATCCCTGTTTTCCCAGCCACTAGTGCTTTTATTTTTCTTTTCCCTGGTGTGTAGTGGCATTGGATTCCTATTATGTTCCAAAAAGTTCTCCACAGGTAAGTCAGAACACTAAAAATAATTTTTAAAAATCTGCAAAATACAGTATTTAATTTTTTTTTTAAATCAAAAAACAACAATCCATAAGGGCTCCTTTAGACTAAGAACTTGCACTGTTCTGAAAGTTCTTACCTATTCTCAACTCTGAAGGAGCTCCATTGTTGTCTTTAGTGGTTATACGTATAATTAAGCATGGTTAATATCTCTGATCTGGTTAATATCTCTGATTTTGCTACCAAAATGCAAGAGATAACAGCTGCTCTCAATCAGACTAGGCAATACTTAGGCAAGTGATTTGCATGAAATGGCATTCCATTCACAGCCACCTACTTCAAGCTGCCCATCTATGCAAATCAGATTAAATATAAATGGCCTAATTACATCTAATGTCATTATGCAGAAGTTAATTGACAGCAGGGGTGGATTTGGCTCAGTATCTTTTAATCTTGTGATTCTGTATGCTTAACAGCACTCCTACAGTGAAAAGCTGACATCTGACCTCTTCATTTTTCACCTGCTTTTATATCCCTTGCTGCTTCCCATGTACCCTAGATGACACACACATCAGGAAGTCTCTATATTTTGAATCAAATAACAACAGTAAAATGGCAGTAGAGCTTAATGGAAAGCATTAACCAGGTAAGGCTTACTTATGGTAAAAACATAGGCCAGAGGATTCAGATACAACTGTTAAGTTTTACACTACACCAGCTAGCTCTTTTCAAGCATATCACAGTGGTAACTACATCTCAATGCACAATTATCTTGCTGTGCTAATTGGGTAAAATTTAAAGACAGTATAATGCACAAAGTCTTTTTCACTCCTATTTGTTTGTACATGTCAAAGTTCAGATGATCTTCCAGTTTACTCTTCTGGACTTCTTCTATCTATTCATATTTATCAAAGATTAGTTTATTTGCCAGTTGAGTGTTAAGCAAACTTACTGCCAGCATGTTGCTGCAACAAATCAATACTTTCCAATTTGCACAGCAAGAACTGACCTTAAAAACTACCAGTACCAGCACATTTCACTGTATTTCAGTTTTTAAAAACTGTTTCCTAAATCAAGTGGTTTTAAGCTATTAGAAATAGATAACAAACATCTTGCAATATGTTACCGATAAAGTTTAGTGAGGAGAACAGTATATATGGAATAGACTTGCCATTTCATTGCCCATTGTACCAGAGACAATGGTTAAATAGCCCCTGCTCACTGCTCCAGAAGTTTAAATCCCAGAGCGGGAAATACATTGTTACACACTCCAGTGTAGTACTCGACAGCAAGATGGCTGTCAGCAATGGCCTCAGCTGACCACAGCTGCAGGAGTTTATTTCCATAGCTCAGGCAGTGGGACACTCCAGGCTGGCAGCTCCACACAGCCTTTGGTGCAAGTTTCTCTGCTCTGAAGTGTTGCAAGCCCTGACTGTCAGAGCAGGTGACTGATCTGATTTATGAGGAGAGGTGTAAGTTTAATGACCTCCAACAGATAGGCCAGAGTACCTTAAATTGTCTCTGTAAATTATGCAGTGAGAATGTGACGGTGGTTTAAATATAAACTCTTACCCTTCACCAAAGGAGGATCAAGTTACTCTGAACAGACCACTTCACCACAAGAGGATCCACAGAGAGTTTTAACAATCATGTTGCATATCTGCTGCTTTCACATGTTGGTTTGCTACAGATTTTAGTAGGGGAGAAAAGAACCTAAGAAATTTCACGCCCATTACACCAAGTATTCTAACAACTTCCCTCTCACACAGATGTTTCCTTGCAGAATAACTGTTCATAAAGTGTTACTCTGTTAGCAAAAAGAACAGTTTTGATTCAGAGGGGCTGCCTGTACATTTATTCTGTTTTTACCTTGCATGAGTCCTTAGGGCCTACTGCTACTGCAGGTGTAACTGTGATCACTACGTGCAATGGGAGAAGTTCTGTTCTCCACTGATGCTGTAAAAATCCCCCCTGAGTTTTTGGGGTTTGTTTTATTTACTGGAGAGCTATTCAAAATTCTGTTTGCATAAAATAAAGAAGAAATAATAACGTTCACCTAATACAGCTGCTGTGGAGCTAAAAAAAAAAGTTCCTTAAAGACGCTACAGAGCTACAAAACACTACAAGTGCACGAACTAGAAATAAAAAATTAACTGTAAACACACAGTTCTGAAAACCTAAAACATGTAAAAATTGACAGTTTTTGCTACTGCAATGGGTTAAAAAGTTGCTTTTCCAACACATGGTGGATGGGAGGATGCTCAGACCCCACTAAATTTGTCTGGAAGTGATATCCTGTGAGAGAAGGCTTCCTAGGCTTGAACCCTGTCTGAGGAATGAATAAACAGCTTGAGAAATATGCAAGACTCGTGTCTCTCAAAACAGGGAAAGTTGCTGACTTCACTATGAGAAGTGGGAACTTTTTAGGGAGTTTTAATGCTAAAGAAAATAAACAGAAAGGAAAACCTTGTGTGAAAATATGTTGGTTTTATGATCTTATCTATCTAGCTTAAAACTGTACCATGTTAGAAAATGGAGGTTTCTGAGTGCATTTTGTTAAGCCTAATTTATCCATAATAAATAGAAATTACTTTTTTTTTTTTATAGATGTTTTATACAAGACAATGTCTTGCCTCAGGGACAAAATAATAATAATTTTAAAAAATAATGGTTGCCTTAGCAGGCCAAATGTAATATAATGAATTTCCTCATAGGGAGTGACAATATAGTGATCACTAGGGGAAAGACAGTATTGCTGTCTCCACACAGGCAGCATTTTCTTGAGCAAAATAACTACTTGTGCATTTATTATTGTCTTGTGCAGCCCTTCTCAGAACAGATCCAAACAAGCCACTGTTAACACCTTATTGTAGCATTATGGCAACACCCACAAGAAGCAGACAAACAGGTGTTGAAAATGTGTAAAAAAATTCTCCACAATATCTCCCCCCCAATTCACAATCCAAGTGCAACCTAACTATTGGAATGGCTCAACGCGATGAAACGGAATTCTCTGACTCCATATATCAGAAGGCTTAAATATGATTTTATTAACAATGACTCCAGAGTTCTGAGGCTTGGGCTATATCATGCCCACATACCGAGCTCAGGTGCTTTCTTCTTGCTGCCCTGTACAAGAATCTTAGAATGCTGTGACTCTGCCCGTGGCAGAATCCTTCTCCCCCTCTCTCCTGCCCGTGTGATACCAAAAGTGAGAACTGATAACCAAGACCAGCTTCCTCCCACAGACAGGCCAGAGGGACAATGTCCTTGAACAGAGCACAGCTCAGAGATTGTTTAGAGAAACTCTGTGCTAAGAATGTGCTTCCCCCTGGGAAGGAAAGCCTTTGCAGGTTCTTCACCCAGGGACCCACAAAACTTCGGTGACACCTAACAACGTAGATGCAGATACAGTCACAAACACAAGAAAGCAACATGAATATATCTGTTCACTATGTATATAGTTACCAAGGCTGAGCTAAGTAACTGGAAAGGCTGCTAGTAATCTGCTAACTCTATCACCAAAAACTGATACGAAATTACTCTGCGACAAACCTAAAATTGTAATGTTGCCAAGTGTAAGAAAGGTATGAGAAGTTTTAAAAAGCGGCCATTCCCAGAGGTATGAGCTCAAACTGCCTCAGTTCTAGGTCGGTGCTTCATTCTCCAGAAAGCCCCGGGCTCCCCCGCCGCCCCTCAGCGCGAGTGACCAGGCCGTGCGCCCTGCCCTGGGCGGGACTGTCCCGCGGCTCCGTGAGGCAGCCGGGGAACCGGCACTGCACCCTCAGGGCCCCTCACATCCCCGCCGCTCCTCCAACTGACACAGCAGCAGCTTTTAAAAATAATGAGACAAGTACCTCAGAAATGAAGGCAAAAAGAAGTCTTAAATTGTCCCAATTTCAACAGCTTTGTTTTTAACACTTTAAAGTACACGGGGCTAGGAGGCTTCTTACCTACTTCAACAAAAATCTCGCGTCTTTCTTAACAACTATTTTTTGTCCCATAAATGACCCAATTCTAGAGGCTGAGATTTTATAAAACCGTCAAACGCTTCAAAACTGGGGCCTCATTGAAAACTGGTTGATTGTCTCCCCAGAGATGCCACAACGGTACCTCCTCAGACACCGCACCTGGAGCTCCCGCATGCTCCGGAGGCACCGGGCTGTCCGCCCCGACTCCTCCCGCACCGCCGGGAGGGGGAACTCCCCGGCAGCACCTCCGCCGGGCCGCGGGAGGAGACTCCGACCGTCTCAGGCAGTGGCGGGCGGGAACTGAAAGGCCGCGGGCGCTGCCGCAGCGGCGGTCCCGGGGCGGGGCCTCGCGGGGCGGGCGGGGGCCGCCGCTCCCCGCGCGCCGGTTCCGGTTTAGCGGCGGGCGCGGAGCTCTCGGGCCTTGGCAGCCGCGGTGCCCGGGCGCGTCATGGCCGCGACCGCATGGAAGCCCACGGTAGGCAGGGGGACGGGCCGGACCCGGCCTCGAGGCGCTCGGGATGCGCCCCGGAGCTTGGTGGCGCCTGAGGCGCGGCCGCCCGGCTGCAAGGTCGCGGTGCCGGCGGGCCCTGGCAGCGCTCCGAGGGCGAAGGGCCGCGGGGCTTGGGCCGAATGGAACCCGCGGCGCTCGCGGGGTCTCTCCTTCCTCCTCCCCGGGACGGCGGCGGGGAGGGGCCGTGGGGGCCGTTGCTCGAGCGGGCAGGGCAGGGGGGGCGCCGCGCCATCACTCGGAGCGGCCTGCAGAGAGGTCGCGCCGTAGAGGTCACAGCAGCGGCGGGAGCGGCGCGGCTGCGGGCAGCTCCCGGTGCGCGCGTGGCAGGCAGCACCGCCTGGAAACGCCATTCCCGCAAAGAGCCCGCGGTACCGTGCACTGCAGAGCCGGCTGGGGAGAACTGCTACCGGGCTCTGGCTGGCGGCTTTCTGGCCCCCAGTTGTCCTCTGGGATTTACACCTCTGAACATTCTGAAACGCAGGCCTTATCCCGGGGCCGTCACGGAGATCCTGTTTTGTGCCTTGAGTAAATTAAATTTTGTACCTTTAAATAACAGCCTGCTAGAGGCAGTCATTGAGGCCACCCAATTTCAATCTATCTGCTAACATAAGGAAGAACTGTCAAGAGCTAATCATGGCACGTGACTTTAAGGTCAGAATGGATCAGTTTTCCTTGGGTGGATTCTTTGTTGGTGTTACCAATGTTGAACTTCAGTATAATGTATTAGTCCCATGATTTCTGACAAGACAGACTAGTGCCCTTTCCAGGGCTACTCTGGAATGTGAATCCTCATTCTATATGCAGGAACTGTACCATGAGAATGCTTACCCCGTACAGTCAATTTCACGTTTTCATTTGATTGCTCTGCCTTCATCCTCAACCGTATGGCCTGCTTTGGTAAACACTGCTTGCCTGTTGCAGTGACCTTATACATCTCATGTGGGGCTACAAGTAAAAATAGATCTAGCTTAGATTACTTCTCCCCAGTGTTCATTACAATATGCATGAGAATTACATTGTTTCTGTTGGTACCAACATAGTTTGTTCCTTTGCCACACACCATTCTATCAGTAAAGAAATAACAAGTACAAGTGGGACAGGAGAGGAATATGAATTGTCAAAGTAATTTCTAGCCTGATAGCTGCAGACTGTAGCCTGTAGCCTGCATATGTGAGTATGGCAGAATTGAAGCGGTGTAAGCAGTTAGAAGTCTTCTGGCTCTTAAGTCCCAGAGGCATCAGTAGTCCTAGAGAGGAGGTTAAGATTGGGAGGCCGTGGTTTTTCCGCAGATTAGGGATGTCCATGGTGCTCTACTGGGCAAGAGCTCAAGCTTAGATACCATCCCAGTTTTGAAGCTTAATGCCAATTCGGAATACTCAGAAAATGTAATTCTTTGACTGTGATGTGTAGACTTGTTGCTATGGTGAATTTTGTCTTCAATGTGCATTTCAGTTCTACTTTTAAAAAACCATCAGGCATGTAGAAGGCAACAGTACAACACCTACAGGTGTTGTACAACAATAAAATGTAGAAGAACAAAATTCACCACAGTTTGAGTGGAAGAAGTGACACTAATGTAAAGTAGTTTTGGAAACATCACCTAAAATGTGTAAAAATACTGTCCACCCAACTGCTAACAATGAAGTGTTAATTTTTCACTTTGCTTTCCACATGTCTTCATCCTTAGCATATGATGTATTTAGTTAGAGTTCCTACAGCCTTGCTTCCAACATGATGTGTGTGAGGACTCCAGGTGGGAGTGGCCCCCAGGCAGGACGGGGGCATGGGGCAAAGCGCGGCTGTCCTGGGCTCACCTTGTGCTAAGAATACCCATGAGGTGTTGCTGCTCTGAGTGTTAGACTGCAACTTGGCAAAGCACTGGGTACTCTGATTTCATTTGGATTTTTATGCTAGTTTGAGATAGGAGATTTAAAGCAATATGACATTAAACAGAAGATTTGGTGCAATGTTGTTAAACTTGTAAAATTGTGCAGTAAAAGAGCATCTTTTTGTTTTGGATTTTTGCAGGTTTCTCGATTGCTAGGTGCTTTCAAAAGCCAAAAAAAGGTGACCAGAAGTTTTGGTAATGCTGTGAGTATAATAGTCCCATTTTTTTTCTTTTAAGAAGTTTCTCAATAAGTGGGTTTGGAAATTTATAAGATCACTATTGTTACTCTTACGTTCCCAAAAAATAAGGGCCAAACAAGTGAACATGTATGCTCTTAATGCCATCCTGGATTTGTATCAGTTAATCACTGTCATTGGCAATTGCACATCCATGTGAGAATATAAACGGCTCTAGCAAAATAGAAGTGGCGTGGAAAATTTTCATAAAATACGGACATAAGCCAGTCTTCTGGAATTCATCTGGGAATGAGCAAAAAAATATTGGGCAAAGCAGAAAGATTGTTGAGAAGCTTCTCATTTTCTTTCTTTTGCAGACTTCCCTCTAAGCACTAGATTTACTTTACTGCTGCTTTTAGAATTCTTTGCATCTAAAATTCTGCCTTTTCAGGGTCCTCTTTAAGCTATCTTGGACGTTGTGTATTTCCCTGTAGATGTTTTACCTTCTTTATGTGTATGTGTTTGAAGTGCCCATGGGCCTTCTTTTCAGTGAAGGCAGGAGCAGGGCTCAGCACCCCTAAGCAGGACTTAAATCTTAAAGAGGAACTCTGGCTTTTCATGATAAGTTTTGTAGAACAGCAGGTACAACAGTTAGAAAAGAAACTGAAGGGTCACTTATACAGTATAAAAATCAGAAGGTGAGGCACCCCTGGTGCTATTGAAAACACAACAGTTTCAGGCTCAGATGGAGCCCTGCAGTGCTGTCAGACAACACTATACTACTCTCGAGGCACTTCATCAGTGACGGCTTGCTCAGCAGCAGTGTTCTTTTATCTGAAGCTCTGGTTGTTGAGTACAGTGAATTTCTTTGGCTCAAAAGCTAAAAAATCAATCAGTCAATATATATTGAAGTTCTTCCTTGTGAGTTGATTCTATTGGGGGTTTTTCAAATAAGGTATGTGAGCTGCCTTTTTTGTACGTAACAATGAGCCCATAAAAGCTGTTGGATCTCTTTAAGTAAAACAAAATAAGCTGGAGCACATACCCTTAGAACAGTGATCATAATTTATTTTTTTCTTCAAAGCAGAATATATTCTTCCCCTATTATTTGTTGAGCCTGGGCTGTGCTTTTTTTTTACTTGTTTGATGATGTTAAAAGAAACAAGACTGAGGACATTATGAGAGGTAAATAAGTTGGTATTGTTTAAAATGGGTCTGAGATTTTCAGGAGGTCACTTGAGAAGGTTAGCTTGGCATGACCTTTTTTTCCATACATATAATCATTTCTAGCATGTGTCAGTATTATGCAGCACATTGATAATATTGTAGACATATGTGGAACAGAGCCATAACTAGGTAATATAGCTTGCTCTCCAGATTTCCAGAGGAAAACATGCTACATTCATTAATTTCAAGGAGTATGAGCAGGGATCTGCCTTTCACATTCAGCCTCTTTTTTACAATAGGAATAGGTAGTAGGCAAATTTTTAAACAATTCTCTCAAAATATTTGCACGCTTCCTTGGAAAGCAAGGCAGTCTTTCCCACTTCTGTCCAGGACTGCTGTTCTTCATACTGAATATTTGGTAAAGGAAAATTTATTTTGTTTTCTAATAATTACTTGGTTCCTATAACACATGAAAATGTTTTCTATGTAGAAAACAAACATTCATTTGTTGTACTGCTGATATTTCTTTACCTAGGTACAAACAGTAACTTTAATCCCAGGAGATGGCATAGGACCTGAGATTTCTGCTGCTGTCATGAAGATCTTTGATGCTGCCAAAGTAAGTCATATTTGTCTTGCTATAAGCATTGCAAATTGAACTACAACAACGAATATTAATTAGGCATATTTAAAAAAAGCTTAAAATCTCTTTTAAGAGATTAAGTCATATTTAAGCTATTAAAACTTCTTTTCAGTAGAAAGAGTTTGGAGCTTCAGCTACTAAATGACAGGAATGTGATACCAAGGCACGCCTTGAAATTGTTAGCTGACAGAAGAGTAGAGACTTGAGAGCAAATGCTGTGTTTGATTTTTGGAAATACAAACTCAATGTCATGTGAAATCACCTTGCTGATGTAGTAATCCTGAGCAACTGACAGAGGATGTTCTTTCATTTGTTATGGCTTCAAGTTCAGGTCAAAAGTGTGTGTGAAAGGACTGGCTCATTTTAGCAATCCAATTGCTGTGCTGCCAAACACATTAACTTCAGTGATATGAAAACTGACTGTATCCAAGAACTGTTCTCTTACCTATCTGAGACACTTCACCAGGACTTGTCAAGTTTCCTTGAAAGGAAATACAGCTTTTCAGGCAAGATGCCTGTTAAATTGTTCCACATTAGTAACAGCACTCAGGCAATATTCCCTTTTTATTACAACTATCCAACGTGGATTTGAAAACGTGAAGTTTCTCTAATTATGTTCCTGATGAAATGAATGGGTGGCAGACTGTCTCCACTTAAGAGTCCTGTGGTGAATGCAAATTCAGAAAGCATTGTGGAGCATGTGCAGATTTTCAGTGAGATAACAGATACACATCTATGTCATACACAGTCTTCTAGTCAGTGGGGAGGACAAGTTCTCAATGAATTCAACTTTAAAATGTTGTCCCTTCTATACAAGGAACTCAACAGCTCTAAAACCTTTAAAGAAATAGCACTTGTGTATATGACATCTTGGGCAGCATTGTGATATTCACATTTGTGATGATTTACTGCTCACACTATTTAATTTCCACTTAATTACATTTTTCAAAAAAAATTATAGTTGAAACATCTCATGCTTACCCTCACTCACCAGAGAAAATACTTTTTAGAAAGGCCTGGACAAAATTCCTTACACACCTTCTTGTGAAAGTTAAAACTTGAAGCAAAGTCATGACATTAAAGTTAACATTGTGTGTGTGTGTGTTTAGGCACCTATTCAGTGGGAAGAGCGGAATGTTACAGCTATCCAAGGACCAGGAGGGAAGTGGATGATACCCCCAGAAGCCAAAGAATCCATGGATAAAAACAAAATGGGATTAAAAGGTATTTTAGGAGTTAATACACAGATATTAAATACTGTTGTGTTTATAATGAGTTTGATGTAAAACCAAAGTTCTTCCTCTGTAGCACAATAAAATGGGTAATTATAGGGGACAGCCTGTCAGGTAGTTGTCTGTAATCTTGGAACAATCCTTCATTTCCAAGCTGTGAATTTGATCGTTGTTGTAGTTGAAGTTGGGTACATACCAACCTTTGGACTCTCTGCAGAAGGCATTTCTGTGATACACAATATTATGCAACAACTACATTACTAATGAACAGTATCTTTATATGTTTTAATGAATACATTTGGTAAAGTCTGTTCCATGTAAGGCTCACAATTTGGCCTTTACCCAGCTGACGAATGTGCCCGTGCAGTAGTTGACAGAGCAGAGAATTCCCATGGCATTCCAATATAAGGTTGAACAGGAATTTGGAGATCCTCTGTAGCAGTTCCACTCGACCCAGAGTTTCATTTTCTCGTTTCTTGGGGTTTATTTGCTCATTCATCCTTGTGTATCTTTCTTTTCTCTAGGGCCTTTGAAGACCCCAATTGCTGCAGGGCACCCGTCAATGAATCTGCTGCTGCGTAAAACCTTTGACCTTTACGCCAACGTGCGTCCATGTGTGTCCATCGAGGGCTACAAAACCCCCTACACGGACGTGAACATTGTCACCATCCGTGAGAACACCGAGGGCGAGTACAGTGGCATTGAGCATGTGGTGGGTGCCTCAGCTGCTGCCTTCTGCTGCCTTTTTGCTTCAGCACTGCTAACTTTGTCCATCTCACTGGGGTTCAGTGGGAGTTTTGTGTCTGGCACCCATAAAAAAGTTCCTCTATTGTGAAATGCATTCTGCCTCACTCAGAATTCTGCTGCTTGGTTCCAAATGGGAATAATTAACTTGCACTGCTGATGGACTTCCTGTCTTTCAGATTGTTGATGGGGTTGTGCAAAGCATCAAGCTGATCACAGAGGAAGCCAGCAAGCGCATTGCAGAGTTTGCTTTTGAGTATGCCAGAAACAATCAGAGAAGCCACGTGACTGCTGTGCACAAGGCAAATATTATGTATGTTGACACTTCTTCTGAGAAAAACAAAAAAAAATCCCCAAAAATTTAATCATAAATAACTGCTTAAGACTTATTCAAATGTGCAACTTCTGTTGATGGCACTGGGAGTCAGTAAAATGGGAAAAAAGTCAAGTAAATGCCTCCTAAGTACAATGGGCAATACTGACATAGTACTGACAGGGCTGAGATAAGTGTGTACTGATGTTCTTACTAGCAAGTTTGCAGTAATCCTTCCTCCCAAAGCTGTTATTTTAGAAACTTTTAAACAAGGAAAATGCATTTAAAAACTGAGGATGAAAGTGGCTGGTGTCTTTTGCAGTTTCCACACCACTTTATACTGAACTAAGTCATAGCACATGTGATATTATGTGACATCACCTTCAGAAATTCGCTAAGCCTTTCATAAATTAATATAACTAATTCTGAGAATTAATGTATGTTGTTTAAACTACTGATACAGAAACATTTCAGGAGGGATAAATAATCACAAATCAAGTTTCTGAATTTTAATTAAACCCCTGTTGCATGCAGTTTTCTTTATCTCCAGTAATGCTTCCTTACAATAACTGCAATATTCTCTTGCTTATCTAATTGCAGGAGAATGTCTGATGGGCTTTTCTTGAGGAAATGCAGGGAGGCAGCAGAAAACTGTAAAGATATTAAGTTTAATGAAATGTATCTGGATACTGTATGTCTGAATGTGAGTATATATGTTTTACTTGTGGTTATTTTTTAGTTTAAATTCTTAACCTGAATGAAAATATACTTCCTTCTAGATGGTTCAAGATCCATCTCAATTTGACGTGCTTGTTATGCCAAACTTGTACGGTGACATCCTCAGGTATGGAGATTTTAATTTAAACTCCCACCATGTAAAATACTGATACTTTCCCAAGAGTCATTGAGGTCACATGCAAGCCAGATCATCTTATGCACTCAGACGTCTTAATAGACATTAACTGCTTCAATTATTAATATAATGATAGCAGGGGCTATATGATGAGAATGTACTTTTTTAAAGTACATTACTTTTTCTAAAAAATCTGTTTTCTGCTTATGGAGGCTATGAATATCATTCAGATGGGAGCGAGAGAAATTTCTCCAAATATGTGAGTAATATAATGGCTTACATTGTAATAGAGAATGAATGCCTAGTTAGATATTAGAGAAAAACTTTCTCATCCTCAGCACTAAAACAAATTGTGTAGGGTGACTGTGAGACCATGATGTACACAGGGAGCTCATCATACTGTTAAATCAGTCTGCATAGTCACTGAAGAACTAAATGTGTGGTCTCTTAATATTCTGCCAGCTCTTGTTTTATGTATTACTTTTCCTTACCATCAAATTAAATTTTATATTTGAATGACATTAATACTAGAGGTTCTTTGTGTCTCGAAGGCAAAACCTATCAGCACACATTTTCCATTCTGTAAAATTATTAGGTAGAGTGGAAATTCCATTAAACACCTGTAAAACGAAGTGTTTTAATCTGAACTGTTAAGTGTATTATGTAACATAGTTTCTTCTCACGCCTCTAAGGAGAGATTGAGAAAAGAGTCTGAACTGGAATTTTTATTTACAAGTTAGACTACTCACATCTTAGAATCCATCTCCTGGTTTTGTAGAGATAATAAATTTAAAGGTTACTTATGTATAAGAAGAAATGGTTCTTAAGCTTCTCTTAAAACAGCACTCTCTCTGTGATAAGGCTGTGCATGCTAAGAAAAATCAGATTCTAACTAATGCCTCTTGCTTTAAGAATTGGTGAAGGCATGCACAGGGCCCTCACAGCAGCTCTTACGCTATTAACTAAGAGAGATCAAATAAGAGGAGTCTCATCATCAGTACCATTTCACAGAGTTCATTATCACCCGTTTTAAAGTTCTCACAGAAATTCTGTAAAAAATTTCATCATTCTAAAACTTTTCAATAAATTCGAGTCTGTTCTTGAAAAGGACACTGTCACTACTGGGTGAGGTCTCACCTGCTGCTCTAGAAGTATGAACAAAATGCCAGGCAGGTTCCTTAGACTGAATAGATCTGAAGAGGTAGAAGACAGTCTCTTCTCTTTAAGCATTAAATACTCTGAGTGACAAATGCAGACTGTATTCAGTTTTTCCCCAGGCTCTATGTAACTTAAGTGGTTTATTTTAGCTTAAAATACTGTTCTGCAAAGTCATTCAAACTTTTCCCCTTGTTTGTCGTAAGCTAAGGACTAACTTAGCTTAGTATAAGCCAGGTTTCTAGGCAAAGATTATGTATGGATGTGAAAATAACAGAGTTTTAAGAGCTTTGTTTATCAGTGTGTTCAGCTTGGAGGGTACAGTGTGGTGACAATAGGCACGGTTGTTTTGTCCTTCCCCATGTTAATTTTGGTGGAAACCAAATGCAAATTGCTTATATCTGATGATCTGCTAAGGTCAGACTTATGATCTGCAGGCTGTTGAGTAAAGAGGGGGAAAGCTAGTCTGGTGTCACTTGGAAAATGTTCCTTAAGGTGCACACAATACACTACAAAACCATCAGTAACTCACCTACCTGAGCAAAATTCCTCCACATTTTTTAGAAGGAATTTACATATGAAAAGTAGTTCTGGGCCCCTTCAGAGGAAGTAAGATTTTTGTACACTTACAGGGAACTGTGCATAACCATTAGTTTTTGAGACTTCTACACATATTCTGTGCTTCTAGTACTTCTTGTTGTGCCTGTGTCTTACCAGCTTTATTCTAGTATTTGGAATTTCCTTTTCATTTTCCTTTATTACATTATCTTCTGCTAGTAGTTCTAAGAATTTTCCAATGTTCTGGTGGGATACAGGTGGTTAACAGCATCTGTTCTTTTTCCATATTATTCTCAGACTGTACAGTTGTATAAATTAAGTTATAGTTGATTGATAAACAAAAATATTTTAATACCTTGCAGAGAGGCAACTGTATATGGAAAAACTCATGGATTGTTTAATTTGTTGGTTGGGTTTTTTTCAGTGATTTGTGTGCTGGACTCATTGGGGGTCTTGGAGTAACACCCAGTGGAAACATTGGTGCCAACGGCGTGGCCATTTTTGAATCGGTAAGTCTTGTTACACACAAGAAAATAACTTTGTGTCAACTTGAGAATCTAAACTTTTCCATGCCATACAATGTGGCTGACGTTTATCTAACAAAGATCTTCGTATAACTCTTTTTTACTGTGAAGATACTCAAGCTTTACCCTGAGAGACTGGTTAAAGTAAATATTTCACGTAGGTTTTTTGCACATCGTTTTTTTGACCGATTCTTTGTTTTCCCACTTTTTCATATAAATACCCCCTCTGAAATAGAACTTGATGGGCACAATTTAAAGATACTAAGTCACCTAGTTTTCCCTTTCTGACGTCTTTGAACTGAATTGTTTTGGTCCTTGGTATCTCCTTTCCACTGACTGTATCACAGCAAAGTAAGTCCTGTTTTAACATGAAGACCTTTGGCTCAGGTTGCCTGCACAACTGCCTAGGACATTTTAATCAGCCATAATGACATAACAGATAGGTTTACTCTCATTTCTAGGTTCATGGAACAGCACCAGACATTGCAGGAAAAGACATGGCAAATCCAACTGCCCTCCTTCTGAGTGCTGTGATGATGCTGCGCCACATGGGAATGCACAAACATGCCACAAAGATTGAGTCAGCTTGCTTCGATACAATTAAAGATGGAAAGGTAATATGAGGGTGTGCAAATAAATGCACTGAATTAAAATCATATCATATCAAATCAAGAATTAACTTGGAAGATTCACACCAGAGTAGGGAATGGCCTGCTGAGCTGGCCTGTTGCATGAGCAGTGCCACTGTCCTTCTCTGACAGTAATTATATTATCTTTGGTGATATTAAATCTGCCCTGTGCAGTAATAAGGGGACAGGCTGTAGCATTCCTTTTGTCTCAGCAATGCTCATCTTAGATTTCCACAGCTTTATGAACTCCAGAATAGTGAACTGGATGGCTGTTTTTCAGGAAGGTAATCAGAGGTTTAAGTAACTCTTAGCATTTCATTTGTGGAGTTTATGAAACCTACAAAGTGTATATATTGAAATCTGGATCCTGAAGTGAAGGACACTCATTTGCCTTTCACAGGCTTCATCATCCACTTTGCTTATAGCATTTCAGTCCTGACTGTAATACTTCTGTTTCTGTTTTTTCAGCTCAATTATTTTCTTTTTTCGTTCTTACTGCTTTCACTCATTTTTGACTACAAAAGAACTTTTTTTATCCAGTATTAACTTTTTTCTCTGAGGATTATATATGTTTCTCTTTGGAAGTGAGTGTCTTCAGATTTGTGACTCAAATGGGATAATGGGGGGAGAGGGGGCTTATGCTCTGAAAACTGACAAATTTGTGTGACATCTTACCAGTATTGGTTCACTCCTCTACATTGATGTCCATCTCTTGGAAACATAGTTGGAAAGATTTTGAAGATTGCAGTTAAAGAGGATTAGCAGTTAGTCATGCTGGTTCATTTATTTTAGGCAGAACCATGAGAAGCTGCTTTGTAATTAAAAGTAACAAGAATGCTGAAACCAAACAGTTGTCATAGTTCTGTAAGTTTGCAGCTATCTTGCTGTGTGTAGGAGCCAGTTAAAAAAATCTAAACTTACAACTGAATAAAGTTGCTGCTGTAAAGTTCCATTTACTGCTCTGGAAATTATATCCTCCATCTGCAGGTCAGTAATTCCATGGAAGATAACAGTGCACGTTTCATGACTTGGCTACTTGTTTACTAGTTACTTATAATGTTACAATTATATGCTCACAATGGAGAGAATATTTTTAATTGAAAAGCCCCATAATGCAATTTCAATTACAAGATCCTGAAATAGTAACCATGATTGCTTCTCTTCTTGTTATTCCTCCCTTCCCTCCAACAAGTTAATTAAGATGGGGGGGGGGGGAACTAATAATTTTAAATATCTCCTAGAGTGCTTTAATTTAGCTAGGTTGGACAAGCAATGTTGCCCACTTTTTTATTTTTATTTTACTGTCTTCATGATGCCTGACAGGAGTTGTACTTGATGAAAAGAGATTTTTAATTCTACATTTCCTGTCTGTTAAATAAACGAAGCAAACTTTCAGACCTGTTAACATGCAGCATTAAGAGTTATGTGTGCTTGTTCTGCTTGGGTTTCCTTAAAAAAAGACCCAGTCTTTCTGAATTACTCTCAATTAGTTGTCCTTGTGCTGAGCTTTCATATATGAATTTTAATTCTAAAGGACAAACTTCTTACTGAAAATGTAAATACTTAACCATTAATTACACCATTAAAGGACTTAGTAGAGCTTCGACCACACACACTTTATTCCTGTAGTTAGGATAAAATCGTGTTAAAATCACATTCAAATCTGATAACATTTTAAGTACTTCATGTATACTCAGGTTTTCTCTCCCTGCACAGTCCTTATTGATGTAGTCTCTATGGGATGCAGAACTCAACTTGATGTATTCCTGCTCACCTTATTTACTGTCCATAGACAACATATCATGAGAAAATCCAGAACTGTTCAGAGACAAGACTGGGCCCATAACACATTTCAGTAACATTATTCCTTTCGTTCTTTCTTTCATTCTTTCTTTCAGATCTTGACAAAAGACTTGGGAGGCAATGCCAAGTGTTCGGAATTCACAGAGGAGATCTGCCGCCGAGTACGGGATAAAGACTAAACCTCCTCCTGCTGATGACTCTGGAAGGACACGTCACAGAGTACAATATATGTAACCTGATATCCACATGCATAGAGTTTGCGTATCTCTTGAGAGCAAACTTTTTAGCTGAGGCCTCTCCATTAATAAATCTAGTCCAAATGGCTACAAACAATGCTTGTGCCTGCTTTCAGTGGACTTTTCCAAGTGCTTTGTCTTATTTATTTTTTTTCTATCTGGTGAACATTTTTATGTAAGTGAATTCTTTTATTGGCACTGTAACTGTCTAATATTTTCCATTTCAATTAGAGGGTTTTACTTTCCACATAGAAAAATTATGCAAACAAACCAGTAACAGAATTAGTGAAATATAAATGCACCTTAATGTGTAAAACCTACTTTATTGATCTTGTTGAAATTAAAAAGATAGGTTTTCAGCCTAAGAGTAGCACAAGAGAATCTTCATGCACAGAAACGGGTATAAAATAACTTAAAATAACAATTTTGTGTTAGAAGCAATGAGAAAACCACCTTAATACTCTGGTGATTCATGAAATAGAGCCCTGCCCACAAAAGGCATCAATTAAGAAATACAAAATTCTTGAGATTTAATCTCTTTCTGTATTTTAAAAAAACCTACAACCATTAACAAGGGGTGAAAATTAATGCTGAAGCAAAGTTATTTTTCAAATCTATATACCAAAATAATTCTTACAAGTTTTCCTCTCTGAAACACAGTTTACAATAGAGTTCTAATGAGGGCAAACTATACAAAATTACTTCCGCCATGTATTGTGAGGGGAAAGTATTAACTTTGCAAATTTACACTAAATATTTCCTGACTTCGGCTGGAATGCTTTTTGTGTTGTAGTTTTTGCACAGTCTGTTCAGTGTGTTTTCCTGTATTGACTAGTAATTTTATTCTAGAAACTCTGAATATAAGAGACAAGTCCTAAATGGATTAAGACAGATCAGCGGTTTGGCTCTGGTGCCTATGTTCCAGAAATACATTTCATCCCTATTCAAGGGGATCTGAATCTATTTTTTCCTTGCTTGCTAAGCTTAATGGGTGCAAAAGCCAACTCGTTGCCCTCCCCTCCCCATCAGATGCAGATTGTCACTCAAGTTGTTCTGATCTGTAGCTATCAAGGTATCGCTTCCATTCCTGCACCTGACAAGAAAATACGTATTTTCAAACTCGTTAGTATAGCACAGGATTATCCCTTCTGCCAGAAGCAGGCTTCTTACAGATGTATTTTATTCATAGAAGGTAACTAAGTGGAGTAACATCTATTACATCTGTTTTGGGCTGGTTGTTTCAGAAGTAAAACAACTTTGGAGTAACAACTTTTCGTGTCATTCTCTAAAGTAAGCATCCCAGATTTTTTATACAGTCTTAACAACATACTGGAGGAGCTTTATTCCTCCTACGCTCTTTCATGAACAGGGCAACATTTCTTTCTGTGTTTTCCCAGCTGCTGCTTCCTTGTTTCCTTCAGATTAATATTGTTAAAGAAATTCTAAATTACCATTGCGCACAAAATGGGGAAGAATAAACTCTTCAAAGTCCTATTGCTCGTTTTGTTTTGATAATCCTAGGCTGCTGCTTTGTCTTATGTATTGAGCTGATTATTGGTACTTGCAACAAATCTTAGGTCTGTAAGATGTGTGAGACTGGTAATGGAACTTCTGTGGAAACCTTATCCTGTTCTGCATCATTTTTTTGTCTCATAATAATGGGCTGGCTGCCTGTGTGAGCTACTAGAGCTGCCAGAGATCACTTACAGCACACCCTTTAGACAACTTTGTGCCAAGCATTTCCTTCTCATAATATGATTTATTTTGCATATGGGTAAGAAGAAATGCAGCCCACATTTGTCAGAATTAGTGCAATGTGAATACTGAAACATGCAGAAACACACTGACAAACACTGTTCAAAGGAAAGCACTGTAAACAATTTTAAAGAAGTTTCTGTAATAGCATGTTAATGTGAGAGCTCCTGTAGTTACTCCTTCGTCTTTCAGTCTTAGGGAGCTATTCCCCTACTTTTCCTGATTATTTGTTTTTATGAGAAACAGTAATGCTTATTCCAACATGGATTTAAGAAGTGAACTGCTGTGTTCACAGATGTCTGAATTCTAGGCATTACAGAAACAGGAGTGTCTTCAGGTTCTGAAATGTGTTAGTGAACAAGAAATTGTTCTCTGGGAGGGGAAAACAATCCCAGCCCTCCAGATTTTTTTTTTTTAAATAACTACCACAGGAGTGGTATGACAGTTTCATTAAGCAGTACTGCTGTCTAGCAAAATATATAATGAGCTACAGGAAACATCCTGTAGAACATAAGAGAAAAAAGAAAAATGGAAGACTGTATTAAAAACTTGTTATGTTTTGATCTAAAGGAATTAGTTATATCTGCTTTATAAAACACAGAAGAATGTTTTAGTCATTAAGGTCATAAAGTAAAAGCACTATTAGAGAATGGACACACTGTAGATGCTTCTGTAAAAAGAGGACAAATGATCAGATGAGTATCAGGAACAACTAAATTGACAGCAGCTTTCTAGTGGTTTGGTTCAGTAGACTACAAACTCAAAGCATAAATATTTGTTAACGCTTTTGATGAGAAAATACTTCCTTTTGCTCACAGATCTTTCTTAATGCTTGGAGGAAACACTTTTTATTCTTTATAGAAGGAGTCTACTTCATTTCGGTATTTCTCGAGCACAGCGAGCCGCTTCAGCTTCATTGTGGGACCTTAAAAGAGGGAGAATCAATTCCAGAAATAGGAAAAAAAAATTCTACTCAATTTGAGCTTTGGTGCCTAAGTTTTTTATTGAAGAGCCTGTTGGGAAGAACATGCCCCCCTCTAAGCACAGATAAATGCTAAAAGTGAGAAGCAAGTGTGATATGTGAGGTTGCCTCCACATAAGCATGAGGACTTCAAAGGGAGCTGTGGATAAGAGGGTGGTAACTGGCTACTACTTTTTTCATAAAAATATGTTTTTGAAAGCTTTTAAACGATTCCGAGTATTCAAAGAGCCTGGTAATGTGCTTTGGGCTCCATTATCAGGCTTTCACTATCTTGCTGCTTTTGTTTGTTTTCTTTAAAGAGAAACTTTTGATACTTTAAGTTTTAGCTTTTGTTTTTTCTAGGTCAGTACTGCTTTAGGGTATAACTCTCAAACTCCATAGCCTGTCAGCTGCTGTTCTCCCACTGTATTCAGACAAAACAGTTTGTCTCTAGGCCTGAAACCCAAGGTCACCTTATTCTCACAGGCCCCAAAAAATGTAAATTATAGTGAAATTGGGGGGGGGCAAACTAGGGGAATGAGACTCCACTATCTGAAGCTGTAATTGGACATTAACCTCCGATATGCAAATAGACCAAACTTATATCTGTCCGAAAAACACGTGACAGTCGTCCTTCTTGGGTGTCACCTCTGTGAGACTCCTGCACTGCCCAAGGTGTACCTTGTGAAGGCCTTTCAATAAAAACCTACCCTTTCTCTTTTAACTCTGTCTAGCCTCTATTCTAGGTAGCCATTCTAGGCATCACTTTCAGTATTATTACTGGAAGTTATGAATACTTTAATGCACAAGGAATTAACTCAAATGGCTTAATTACCCAAAGCAATCTGAAATTTAATAGGTCTACTGGCAAATGAGCACAGATTCATAAATGTGTGCACAGCAAAAACTCCAATTTTTGTATTCCTTACCACACACTGCATAATCATTTTTTCCTTCTCTGTACTGAATATTCTTAGATCAGCAGCCTTTTAACTTTGTGTATCTCAAGATAAATCAGTAAGACTTACCTAGTTCTCCCCCAGAAATGGAAAAATCTCTTGGCAGGATGATCCATTTCTGAATGCAATGAACCCTGTTGGTAGCAGTGCTGTTGACTCTGTCGATTCCCGCCTGGATGGCCCTGTAGGTCGCCTGGTCTCTCGTAGCTACAATCTCAGACACTTTGGTGGCTTTACTACCACTCCTCTGGCAGAAATCTCTGGCTTGCTCTGTGAGAATGTCAGTAGGATCAGATGTATCTGGGTCCAGCACACTCTAAAATATCAAATGAAGTGAATCATAAACATTCACTCTTAAAAGGCATTAACAGGTTCTCTGATCAGGCCCTCCCCCTTGGGAAGAAGGTTCAGGATAAACACACAAACATTCTGTAAGCCTTAAAAAGCAGAAACACCTACAGATCATAAAGGGCTTTTCTTTCCACTTGGCTACCAAATGCAAATATTTTCAGCTTATATACAGATGTCATGAACAGACTTAAAACGTGTGAATGAATTAGGCCATAGAGTCCATCTCTGACCTTGAATTTCTGCCATATTTTCCAAATGACTCCATTGTTACAGGGAAACATTTAGCTCATCATTCAATGAAATTATTATGGTGTAATGTAAACAGCTTGAGATAGAAGTGTTCCTAGACTTCTTAAATTAGTATTTCTATTGTACCTGAAGATAGGGAGTATCAGTCATAGAGGTAAACAACTCGAAAACACCTAAGTTGCATTCACTAGGTATGTCCACTGAACTAAAGTGCAAATGTTTTAGGAGAACAGTGATTTCTCAGTGGAAGCTTATACCACAGCAAGGCTATTAATTAGTTTGTTCCATGATCATCATTCTTGTATGTACAATAACAAATTGTAGAGAAATGTTTCTGTTGGAAAGTTTCCGGGTTTGCCCATAACAGAAACATTTGTTGGTTTTGCTCATCTGTAAGCATAAAAGCTATTGTGCTCTATTACAGAGATTTCTCAATCTTCCAGCATTTCTTATATAAAAAATTGCATTTAAATGGAAAATAGCTCTTATTGTATATGTAGGAGAAACAGCAGTAAATATGTGGATGTTTAGCAGATCAGGTAAGTTTAGACCCAGCAGGATTTGTCTATAGTTGCTACATGTTTTTTTCCCCTGCTAAGATCTTCCTATCTAATTTTAGGTCTTTTTACAAAAGATTCAAAATTATTATTCCTTTGTTAAGTGCAGGTATGTAACTTCACTGAAGGTAATATTAAAACTGGTTTACCTTTAGGGTCAGGAACATTGACAAAAACTTCTTCTTATCTCCAATCACCATAGCATTACTAACAATTGGGAGTTCTTTTTTAACAGCATCTTCGATTGGAATTGGAGGCACATTTTCACCTCCAGCTGTAATAATCAAATCTAGGCAAAAAAAAGAAAGGCTATTAGTTGAATTCAAATAAATTCCAAAGATCAGGTTAATGTCTGGATCAACCTGCTCTTCTGACATAAAAAATAAGGGTTTTTTTCCCAATATAATATTTTCCAAATACCACAAATTCTATTAATTATCTTCAAAACAAAAATACTACTATTTTTCAAACATATGCTCAAGTTCTCACATCTCCTTCAGTATATTTGCTCCAGGTATTTTTTACATAATCCAGTAACAGCTTATTCTCAAGGGACTGTTACATAACTGGAATTTTTCTTTGAGAGATCATCTCTTCCAAATTAGCATAGGATTCACCCTCTATTCTATTGTTGCTATCTCACCAAAAAGCAAGTTCATTGTTAACATCATGATTAAAACCAATTCTTAAATCCACCAAGAGGGGTCAGACAAAAATAAGTTACTATTGGAGGAAGGCTTGATAAAAGCAACATTTGTTCTGAAGTGTAATACATATATTCAATGAAAGTATTACAGACTTGAGTATTCTCTAAGTAAATTCCAATTCTTTGCTTTTGTTATATTGGTGACTTCTCATTGTCCTCAAATAATTGTCTTTGCAGCAGTTCAGAACATGCTTCAACAAATAACAGACACACTTTTCTAGGTCTAACTTCTCCTTTCATTCCACCCTCCTTTTGTAATAGTCCTGTCTTTGTCTCAGATCCTCTACACAATCTCTCTGGCCCTTAGTTTTTCATTGTCCTTATTTGGACTTGAATTTAAAACTTCAATGAAACTGGACATATGGTTATTTTATCCCAGATTATCTACCTATCCTGTAATTTAGAGTAATTGCTATTAGTTCAGCAATCAAGACAGATATGAGAAACAGAAATGTTATGAATTGAGGCTAGGGGTTGTTACTGCTGTGCTAAAGGAAAATGAATCAGACAAGAAAACAAGTTAAAATCAAGACAGCTGCATTTGGTGCAGGCTATTAATAGTACCGACTTCAGTCCTGATTCTTAGCAGGACATGATACCACCTGTGACAAATTCACTCATCTGTGTTATCTCCCTAGTGATTCATCTTACGTTCTAAGATGATATTTACTCAATTCTTAAATCTTCCTCAGTTACATCTTGCCTGTGACCAATACCACTGTCTGAATATGTACCATGAAGAAAGCCTCCAAGTCAGGAAGTGACCAGTCTCAGTCTTGTGAGCCTTCAGCCAGTGTCCTGAAATAACACCTAAGTGCATTGCTTCAGCTGTAGCTTTCCATTCTGCTCTTGAGCTTCAGCTCTGGTCTCTGCAAACACTTCACCTAAGGCACCAGAGGACACACCAACCTCTGACCAACAGCAACAACTTCTGTATAACAGAGGGTGCCTCTCCTTCCTGCCTAAAGATTCTAATGTACAATTAAGACACTGGCAAGATTCAAAGGGAGACTAGACAGTTTAATGATATCACTCAAATCAAACAAGACACATTAAACCTGTGTTAGTAGTTTATATTGGTAATTGTAATTAATACTGAGTAAAGGTGTGGGAGACGAAAAGCCTCGTTGTAGGAACTGAATCATCTCCACCTACTAGAGACTAGAAGGAAACCTTCCCTGAACACAGAGCACACTGTGGTTTTCTCATAGGAAAGTTTATTTTGCCTTCCTGTTAGGGCAATGCTGCTGACAGTAGAGGAAAGACACTTCATTAGATGGACCACATCTGAGAGATGACTGAATAGTCCGGAACATTTACCATAGACAGAGAGCAAGATTTTGCCTATTACCTTTAATTCTTCCAGTGACATAGAGAAAGCCATCCTTGTCTAGCTTTCCTAAATCTCCAGAATGCAGCCACCCCTCCTCATCAAAGGCTTCTTTTGTTTTGTCTTCCATATTTAAATAACCCATGAAAACAGTCCTTCCCCAGAAACAGATTTCTCCATTGCCTTCTGTATCTTTGTCCACCAGTTTCACTCTGCATCCAGGTGCTGGTTTACCACAGCTACCAGAGAAGAGCAGAAAAACCCCACAAGGATCACAGAAACATCAAACATAATACTGATAAGCTTGCCAACGTGCCAAATCTCTGAAACTATCAAAGTATCCATGACTGCAAATATCACCATGCTCTAGCTGTCCAACAGCCATGGAATACTCCTTCACTAGGGCAGACTTGTCAGGGTGTCTGAGCACTTTCTGGCAGTCTTTCTTGGCCTGTGCTTGCTGCTTTTCTCCCCCTGTATCTTCAGGCATAGAATAATTTCTGGTTTTGAGGTATTGCATTCCTCCCCTGGGCCAGGGCTAGAGTATATGTAGTCACTGTGTTTGGCTATAATGCTGTAACTCAGTTTCAGTGCTCCTAGCACAGTGTGCTATGGAGTCAACTTGTTCAAATTCTGACCTGGAAATTATTCTGACCCCCAAAGTCACAACAGAGTGGCAATGTAAGGGAAAATAAAATAAGCTGTAGTACTTTTGCTGACCTTAGTAAATACTCTTTTAATAGATAAAATGAAACAGATAATATTAAAAAAATAGTAATAAAAGCAAAATTACCTGTGCTGCCTGTAAATGTAAGGCCCAGACAGGCAGTGTGGGCCTGTCGTCTCACTCATACCATAGGCTTCATAAAGGATGATGTTCAGACCCAAGAAGAAATACAGTGTTTCTGTATTGAGAGGAGCAGCACCAGAAAAGTGCTTCTGACAGGAAGAAAGCCCCAGTGCACTGCGGATTTTTGCAAGCACTAAGTAGTCTGCTAATCTTGTCCAGAGCTGCTTTAGATCACTGCTGAGTACAAAAGACACAAGTAAGTCAGAGCAACCTAGGAAGTTTTCAAAACAAAATCAGGCACAGATTTTGTTTGGACATGTATTTGTCATTTGGTTTTGGGTGTTGACAGAAGTTAGGACATAAGTAAGGTGACACATTCATCCTTCTTTCACTTATTCAGTGTCTTTTGTTTCTCCTACTTTTGGAGCTTTCTTACCTGCAACTCTTGAGGTATCTGAATTCAACAAATATATAAAGAATCTATAAAAACATATTGTATACAACACAGCTCTTGTATTCTTGATTTTTTATCAGTTAAATGTGTCTCTGAGAACCTACACTGTCATTATGTCAGTAATTGCAATGGAAGTAGCATTGACTTCTTTATATGCATTGATTGTTATCATGGCAATGTTAGTAATAGTGCCTTCACTGTACACAGCAAATAATGAACAAGGCCATCAAAGAAGTTTTTTCTGTCCAAGAGAGAGGGGGAAATGTGGGAAATGGATTTGTGGAGAATTCTCAGAGCCTGACAGAAGGCTCACACAGTATGCATCTGTATGCAAACTTTGAGATAAGAAATGCTGACTTAGAAATGCCATGGAATAGGATGGATATTGTTAAGAGAGAAATAGAGCTAGAAAAAAGTTTATAAGGATGGCCTTGCAAATAAGACTAGATACTTTGGAGAAACAGAACTATGAAAGTCGCATTGTAAGAGCACCCACGAGGGGTAGCTTTAGATGATTGGCTTCAAGGCATCTACAGCATGGTGTGGCAAAAAGCTGATAGTCCGAGAAATGCTTATAGTGTTTTGTAAATTAGGAAATAGCTTCTGATTGTGATGGCATGAATTATTACATCTGTATTGTCTCACCCTTCATATGAGACTGAAAATAGAATAAAACGTTTTTAAAATGCCAAATGCCTCTCAGTTGCCCTATCTCTGGGCCAGAAAAAGGCTAAATCTGACACTACACCATTGAAATCTGAAATTTGCAAGACCTAGCTGAGAAGCTGAATGATAAGACAAGCAAAGGGATATCATAGAATGATCTTTCGGAATACCATTCTGCATAAGAAATTTCACACTTCATTGTGAAATAATTATATCAATAATAATTGATAACTACACCCACCTCCTTGCACTATATCTGCTGTGTTGCCAAGCCAAATTTTACTTACTTATACAAAGAGTCTCACTGAGGCTTAATGGTTTATTACAAGCAAATTGCTACTTCCACATTGCTGGAAATCTCATTCATTGTACTACATACCTGTTTGAGCTGTTCAGGTTCCTCTCTAAGCTAAGTGACATAGCCCAGGAGAGCATTTTCTTCTTCATAAATCCTGACTGAGCAGAAGCATCCTTTAACTTCTCCATGATTTTCTCCCATACTCGGGGAACTCCCATGTGAGATGTTGGCTGCACTTCTTTTAGTGTGTTGATCAAGCTGCCCTGTTTTAATAATGAAATAATTTCAACAAAAGGCACACACAGCAGAGATAAAGAGGTTTGGTGAAATAAAACCTGAATGTTTAGTTCTGTAGAACATCACTAAATATGTAGGACATAAAGAAGGGCTGCTGAGCCCACTTCAGTCACCCATATATATTAATATGTGTCAGGTCTGATACACTGGGGGAAGTACCTACACAAGGATGAAAACCACACATCGTTAGTTCCTCCTGCCTCCCTTTTCTCCAAAAACTGCTTATACTTCTTTTGCCTTAAAAGAACCTTATGAATTATATATTTTAATTAGAATCTGGGTCATTGGATCACAAATACAATGAGCTTTATTGTTGGGAAGGATGAAACAGGAAAGCCTTATAAATATGACTGTTTAGACCTTGAGAATATGAAACATATAAGTGAAATAGAATTGAAGGCAAGTTTCGATGTCTAAGATGCTGAGCCTCTTACTGAACAACAGAAGAACAATAGTGTGGCTAGCTGAAGGCAATCCCCTTTGGATTAAACAAAGCTCTTCTCCTCACCAAGAGTCCAAGGGTCAGAGCAGACCCTACCAGCTTGGCAAGAGGGGTCCAAAGAGTAGCTTTTAGGGTTTAAAATGTATAACGTAGTATGGTAATGTAGTGATTCTTATAGGCTATATGTAAATGCTATAGGATTTGTATCTTGTACTACATTGGTTAGTGTAAATCAGAATATTCAGTATAGAAGAAGATTTAATGCACTGTAACGGGAACTTCACTCTCTTACTTTTATACTCTTACTTTACTCTCTTACCCCTGCTCTTTACTCTTCCTCCTCTGCTCTTTGCTCTTGCTCTTGTGCTTACTCTCTTACTCTATCCTTCTGTCTCTCGGTCCTGCTTCGAGCTGCAGACTGCCAGCTCTTTGCAGGACATTTCTACCCACACCCTATGTAAGAAACCTCATGCTCCAAGACTAGCCTGGATTCCAGAGATCTCTCGTCTCGGTTTGTCCCATCACCGATGGTCCGCCATACCCCGCATTTTATTTTTCCATAACTCTTACAATAACGGACTCTCAGTCTTCATCCTCTACAACTTTTTAAATATCATATTCTCTCCTTGGGATGTTTTCTAAGAGAAAGAAGTGCAATCTTAATTAGATGTAATGCAAGACAAGGTACCTTTAGAGCATCTGGCTCAGCAAAGTAAACTTGCTCTCCCCATTTGATACCAGTCCACAGGTCATAGATCTGTGCAGCTATGTGGCTGAGCGGGAGATAACTGACTATAGACTCCTGTTGGACCTCTGCAGGCTGCATACCTCCTGCTCTGCTGCAATGGGCTGATGTCCAAGTTACCTGTTTAAATAAATAATAAAACACATTAGGTATGGTGGGGATTTTTGGTTTGGGTTTTTTTCCTTTCTTTCTCTTAACACAAACTAAGGATCCTCTTGCTATGCTAATGAAACTGAAAAATCGGTGTTCATATTGCGAATGGCCCCGACCTGATGAATCGGAATTCTTTGACTCCATATATCAGAAGGCTTAAATCTTATTTATTAAGATGACTCCAAAGTTCTGAGGCTTGGGCTATATTGTGCCCACAAACAGAGCTCAGGTGCTTTCTTCTTGCTGCCCTGTACAAGAATCTTAGAATGCTGTGACTCTGCCTATGGCAGAATCCTTCTCCCCCTCTCTCCTGCCCGTGTGATACCAAAAGTGAGAACTGATAACCAAGACCAGCTTCCTCCCACAGACAGGCCAGAGGGACAATGTCCTTGAACAGAGCACAGCTCAGAGATTGTTTAGAGAAACTCTGTGCTGAGAATGTGCTTCCCCCTGGGAAGGAAAGCCTTTGCAGGTTCTTCACCCAGGGACCCACAAAACTTCGGCGACGTGCTCACAGAAAGGCATTGCAATATTGACCACACACCAGACTGTCAGTTCCCTGGGGACACTCTGCCAAAAGCCAGATGACCTTTGCAGCAATACAGAAGAGCGGATAACATAAGTAAATACAGCATTTGTGCTGCCTGTCTGGGCTGTGAACACTAGCAGCTTCTCATGCCCTAGTAACACACTGAGCCAGGCAGCTATGCACTGGATGGATGAGAAACAAATTGCTCTGTCCCTTCCTTTCCAACTCTCCAGCTCTTCAGGCTTTCCATTAAACTGGCACCTTCCACCAGTACTGTATCTGCAAGTTAGAAAAGGAACAATAAATACTCAGTGAGCTCAAAGGACAATTAAATATCAGCCACAAGCTCATTGCCTGGTACTGATCATCCCCTGGCTGAGCACTCAAGAGGAAGATAGCAGCTGTACTCTGCTCCTCTGGAAGCCTCTGGGATATTGACTGCAATGGTTCCCAAGTGACACATACACACCCACCCCTCTCATGAGAGGCAGCACATACATGAATAGTTTTGAAGTTGTGTTGCTTGACTTCTTAGTGAACCTGGATGATGTTTCCCCCTCCTTCTTCCCATTTCCCACTTTATCGCAGAAGATGCAGTTCAAGGATGCTAAATATGCATATCTTCATCTCAGAATATAGCATATAGAAGACACATAAATATATGTGATGGTGTGAGACAGTGGAGAAGATACATGTGCAGAAAAATAAAAACTAAAACAAACAACACCCCCCAAAAAAACCCCCAAGCAAACCAGAAATCCCCATGCAACAAAAAGAAACAGCTCTTTCTCAGAGGAGTCTGTAATCTGGGTAGTGCAGGATACCAAAATGAGAGTATTCAAGATGGCAGAGTACAGACACAAATCACATGTATTCCTGTTAGCACATTCCTGCCAGCTCCTTTGTAATAAATTAGAAGGGACAAGTGTAGACTTGGCCTAAGGAAATAGAGATTCTCAAGAGAGGGTTTTAAGGAGCAGTGTGCTGCCAGGCCAGACCATCCAAGTTTAGGTGGCAGCACTGGACAAGCAGCTATGGGAGACTCACACAGGAAGAACAGGATATCCTTAAGATGTGTCTGTATTCATTGCTTTTACTTCAAGCTTCACAGCACACAGGGACACTCACAGCAGATATGTGAGGGTCATGCAGGACTGATTCAGGACTGGTTTTGCACATGAACAGTGGTAAAAATCTTTGACTAAAGAAGGCAGCAGCAGAGCTACAGGCATGGCATGCCTTCCACTGTTGGTCAACATAAAAATAGCCTGTTTGTGATCAGCAGCCAAGAATAGTTTGGCATCTGGCATGGAAATGACACCAGACTCCTTTGAGATAGAAGAGCATAGATTTGCAACATCAAATCAGTCTTTTTGTCTCCCGAGTTCATTATGTTCTGCTTCCAGGTACTATTGCACCAATTCCCTACATTTGGGTGAATTGCTGTTTTCACATTGTGCATGTCTGCAATACTTTCTGCTTCACTTTAAGGGGTGAGGCCTCAGCTTAGGCCACCCCTTTTCACAGATTCTCCGTGTATTCAGAAAGGTTCCCTACCACCTTCCACTCCTGCTCAGCCACCAACCACGTATCTTTCCAAGCAAATCTCTGTGGAAAGTCCTTTTAGCAAACAACTTTGCTTTTGTCTATAACTGGAAATTTTCTATTTGCAACAATGCAGGTAGGGCTACTGTCAGCACCAGCACTGAGCACTGGAGTTGTATTATCCTCCAGTGACAGACATATAAACCTGCACACAAGTCTAGGAACAAAAAGCACAAAGAAAAAATCCCCACACATCCACCCCCAATTTTAATGAAATCTGCAAAAGCAGTCCATCAGGCTGTTTTGATAGTAGGTAGCTGATGGGTATGATTTATTCATTTCACAGTGACCTATGACATCACTTGAGAGACTTTATAGCAATCTGTGAATTATGTTTATGAATTCATGCATTAGATCTCACAAGAAATACAGTGAATAAAAAATTCATATTCATAAAAAACTGTTCAACTTTGTGAAGTGCTGTTTGAATGGAGTTACTTTCTTTACCTTCCTTGTACTTTACCAGAAAGAGCTGACTGCACTTTGGACATTGCTTTGCAGTACACTATCCATGCTGTAAAAGCAAAAGCATTTCAGGGCTCTAGGATGTACCAGCCATATCAAACTACAGGAATAAATATCCCCACACTTTGCTGTTTCTCTGCTACAGGAAGAGCCTAAAGTACCTACGTTGTCATGACTCAGCATGGCTCCTTTTGGCTTCCCAGTTGTTCCAGAGGTGTATATCAGAACACAGCACTGATTTGGCTTTTGGGAGTTAATAATGTCATCCAAAGTACTGTCAGAGATGTCACCTCCCAGCTCCAGAAACTCTTCCATCTAGAACATGGAACAGAAAATACAGGATACCAAATGGCTTCCTACAAACTGACACAGTACTGCATCTTTCCTGCCTCAAAAATGCTAGAACATTTCAGTGCTTTGTCCTGAACACATGTCCAAGGCAAGTTTCCCCAGACCTTGGCTATGGAAGGTCGGGGAAGAAATATGGTGAGTCTATCTTAGAGCTTAATGAATTGAATTGCAAACAGACTATCTAAAATTGTGCTGTCATGAGTCTTTTCAATGTCTAAAAATGAATAGTAATACAGTTCCTCCTCCAACGTGGATACTATGGGTAAGTCACAGAGGCTAAAACTCCATTACACTCTCACACTGTAAGAATGATTTTGAGTATTATTTAAAGGAATTTGGATGCATCATTTTTAAGACTACACTTGAAACAGTTAATCTATAATTCATTGTACACTATATAAATATAATTATAAAGCAATTGAATGAAAGCTTCTTTGCAAAAACATCATTAGATGTGTGAATGCTTGCCCAAATTATGTGCTCTTTTATAGGAAACAGCATATGATGCTGGTCACAACTTCCATTCAAATTTGGCTCATTCTAGAGTGAAATAAAATTTTTATGACACTGGACTTTTGTGCCACACAAATTGGCCTAAAAGAATCCTGAACCTGCTCCTCTGTATTACATAGGTTGCTCCACAATATTTCTGTTGCACACCCCTGATGTGCTGTTAAGTGTAATATTGGTTGCAATGCTAATTGGAAACTAGAATATCACAGTATTTTTTAAGAAAATTGATAACCAAACAGTCAGTTTCCTATTGCAATCATGTGACTCAAACTGTACTACAGAAGTGTGTTATTTAAATGCAAAGTACAGCACCTTCATTTTTCAGAGATTTCTTGGAGCTATATCTAGGACCACAAAGCAGTAATGGGGATAATGAGAAAAAACAGAGGTAAAAAAGGAGAGCCTCTGCTTGAAGGTAGTTCGTCTCTTCTTTCAGGCCTCTGGCATTGCCACTGGGCTACTTAGATTACCATAGTCAGCCTCTGTAGCACCTTAACCAAACTTTTCTTGGGTGGCAAGGCTGTCCTAAGGATTATTCATCAGTTTTATACTTTCTTCCTACAAACCCCATCTCTGAAAAGAGAGGCACTGCACAGCTCTGTAGTAAGTCAGGGATCTGTCACATTCTATCACTTCCCACAGAATGTGGCTGCATCAATTTCACAAGCTCCCTGGTGGTGTGAAGGATGTAATTGTTTGTATGTCACTAAGCAGTTGCTCCTGCTTTCCTAACCTTACTGCATTCTCACAGTGGAATGCATTGATCACTGAGAATCTGTTGTCCAGGCTTTGTTTACTGAACAGTACCTGCAACAGATGGTGTTGGCATTCCAGTGAGTCTGGAAGGTACAGAAACAGTCACACCACACTCCTGACTCTGCATTTGCCTTCTGGAAACATGCACTGTTCAGCCAGCTCTGCCCCTGCCGCCACTCATCACACGGCACACATCCCTTTCATCAAACACCACGTGGGCTGGTGGTTTGCTCTGCATCACACCTCACCAACAATCATTTCTGCCTTTGGTCATCTGATCTCTAATTTTTCCTTTACATGACATAAACTATGGCAACTGTCAGACACTCACAGCTACCCTGCTCCTCTGAGAAAATGTCCAACATGACACCTGAACACTGAACCAGTGTTTAAAAATACACCAATTCTCACACATTTAGATTTCAGTAAGTGCAAGTTGTTCAAAAATTAAATGCTAGCACCTAATCTTTTTAAATAGTAAGATCATCTTTGTATTAGCATTTTTATTGTACAAGATGCAAGGCATGCTCTATACCAGTATGTATAGTATTGGAACAGTAACAGTTTATTATTAAGTTATATGCAAGATGAAAAAAAAGCACAGAAGACTTTTTTCTTATCAGATTATCAAAATTTCAAGTATTTTAAAATATTTCTATGCTGTTCACTGTTAATTATATTTTTATATACTTAATACATTATATTTCTCTTCAATATGTTTTTTCAAAGTTGAAGTTTTTCAGCCTAAAATATGATCTGTAGACCAGTTAGAATACTGGATTTTTAAAAAACTGACCAAATTCACAGGCATCAGGGAGCAACTTTTATTTTTAACCATTTGAGAGTACACATTCCCACGTAAAACCTACAGGTGTTTTAATAACCCAGTCAAGTTAAAGATCAGGAAGACACGAAACAGAGGGTAAAACAAGGTAGCTCTCTTCTTAAGTGTGAAGTATCAACAGTAAATTAAACAGAAAAAGCTGATAAAGTTTTTGAATGTGTTTGCCGGAACACAGCAATGCATTCTAAATGGTAGATAATCACAGCAGAAATTTATCAAATAAATAATACCCCATGTATTAACTGGTAACACATGGGTATAACGCCATGCATTATTTGGTTATGCCTCTGTTCTAGTATTCACTCACCGTGTACAAATTTGGATGTCTCTCTGCAATGGAGTCCTTATATAGCACCACAGCCTTCAAGTGGGGCAAGCGATTCCAGACCTGTTGGATTTTTTAAAACAAAGTTATTATTTATTATTCATATCTTGTGTGGACTTTTATCCACTCTAGTGCTACCAAAACTGTAATGGCTTGACAGGCACAAAACCCCCCCATTTCCCTCCACCTTCAAATATTCTCCCCTAAACTCATCACCAACTAGCTCAACTAAAGGCAGAGGGAAGGAGGAGGGAACTACATAGTCTATGCAGACTACATAGCCTGCTCCAGGAAATCTGGTTTCAGTCAAAAGGTCGAAAAAATGAAAAATACACCAGAAATGGCTCCTCAGCATCCTTTCTCGTAATGCACAAAAGGGCACATAAAGGAATAGTGCAGGTCAAGCTAGAAGCTGATCCTGGCCTGTGATTACCAACAGAGATGAAGTCCCTTAGCAAAAACTGATGTTCAAGTGCTAAAAAAAGTTCTACTTCCTTTAGGAAAAAAGCAAAGGAAGCTGTCTGTTGTAAGGATAAATAAAAATATAAAGCTGCAGGCTTATAGGCAGACAGCAATAGGTGCTGCTTTCAGCAGCTCTTTGTGCGCTTTGCATGGCCTACACTGATTTCACTGAATTCTGTGAGACCCCCTGCCTCACAGATGCCTTTAAATTAATCACATTTTGAACTGAATTTTGCCAATATAAAAGCAGTGGCTTGATTGTAGCCAGTATGTACATATTATTAGAAGGATAGCAATAGAGATGTTATTTCAGTCTTGGGTTCCAGAAAAAAAGTTTCAAAAAAACCCTCTGCTGGATAAAGCAGTGCTGGCCAGAGCTCTCTTTTTCTACAGAATGTGTATGAACCAAACCCCTCGAGTTGTTCCATTTGGATTCTTCTCTCCATGTTCGCAACAGCATAGCCTGGTACTGTGTCAATGACACTGCAAGGCTTGTCTGACTCTGTGTTTCTAGAGACTACTTATAAAAATCTCTCTTCCTCCATCTTGCATATAAAACACAGCCACAAAATACAAAGCAATTAATGTACAACTTATATCAAATACATTTGAAAAAAAACACTGCATATTTTCTCTTTATGTGGTTTTGGCAGAAAGCTCCATCATGGACAGTCCTCCTGCTTCAGCAAACGGTGCCATTTGGTGTAAGTTTGATGAGTCCACAGGCCTCCCTCAGTATCTGACAGACAGGCAAGCCCTTCCCAAGAGCTGCCTGTGCTCCTCTCCCAAGTCACCTTGCCATCAGATTAGTCTTCCCATCTGGCATTGTTGCTGAAAGGCAGGCCCAGCTGCCCAAGAGTTCTGTCAAAATTGAGATTGTTCACTTAAGCAGACTCCTGTTTTCTCATTAAGGTCTGTCTCATGTTAACCATGATGCTACCAAAGTGAGTAAACTAAAGAGCCTTAATGGCTGATATTACAAGCAGGAAAAGATGATACCTTGGAAAGAGAAAATTCTGAACGCTGACATCCTTAATATTTAAATAGCAGACCTTTACAAACCTGCATTAGCATAATCTCTTCCATTCAAGTGGACTGTGCTTTTCCAAACAGAATCAGGTGGTGACAATAAAAACATGGGATCAAAATGTGTGTTTTTTCAGGTAAGCCTGCAGTGAACCATCCAGTGAGCTCTCTGCTGGAGCCACAGGCACTGCAGAGGGTCAGAGCCACCCACGAGCTCTAACACCAGAGCCAGATATGAGATTTCTGAGTAACAACACACAAAGAAAGGTTTCATGGTACAGAGAGTGTAGATGGTATTTGGGACCAATACAGCATTGAGAAATGAAAAACTGTGGCTTTTCAGTAATCATTCAGCCATGTTGTACCTGCATTATCTTGTCCAACTGTTTCTGATTTTCCACAACCATGATATCAGTCTTGCTGTCATGAGCAATGTAGTGACAGGCCTCTGGAGAATTGGTTGTATATATTCCCGTGACAATTCCTCTGCATCAAAAAATTTATATATATAAGAACATACATTTATATGCATACACACACATATACATGCACTCAGTATCAAAAGAGAATAATAATCAAAGATCAGATGAAACCTGAAGGGGTATGAAGATGTGAAAGCAAAGAGCAGGACAGCTCTAATGTTTGTTTCACATATTCAGATATACATGAATCTCTGATTTATCCACATTGCAAAAACTAATCTCTGAACTACTCAGTAGAAGATGCTGTAGACTAGGACTCAGTTTTAACTCACTTAAGATTACACAGGAGTTAGCTCAGGAAGTGGTAAAAAAATCCAAGCTGTGCATAGATACCAATTTGGATTTCATTGGTACAGAACAGCTTAAGAAGTAAAATCCAAATTAACAGGTATCAGGACAGAAGGAATCAGGGTAGTTAATATTCATATGTTACTTCATCTGCTTGACTATATCTTATTGTAGATATCATTAATATTATATTATTATCATTAATATAAAACTGTGATTCTCATCTGTTTCCCACATCTCCCATTGATAAGATCCTGTACAACAGCTTCTGTGTGACTGTCATGCTTAAGCCCATAGCAAACAGAATCCATTTATGAGCGTCTGAACTATTTGGGATATAAGACTCCAGCAGCTTGCTGAAAGTGTTAATCAGTAGCAACACAACTTCCAAGATATGACACATTAAAATACTGACTTGATACATTCCCAGACCTAGCAAAACAGAAATCCCCAAACCCTTCTCGAAAATTAACCCCCCCCCAAAAAAATCTTACCCAGCAAAAATAGCTCCAACAGCTGAGATGAACCATTCTGGAGAATTAAATCCAAGGATTGCTACGCTATGGAATCGTTCAAGACCAAGCTTAAAAATAATATACATAAGGTTATGTAATATAGGCTCACTGGAGAGAAACATACACATGAATATAAACCATGGAAACTTTTGATTTATTATTACAGTACTGACAAGGCATGTTTTGGTATCCATAGCAAACCTGGTATTTATCAGCAATTAACAGGATGTGAATTTTCCACTACCTTCTCCTGTCTGCTTTAACTCTGCTGCCCAGAAAGGCCCAAGACCCAGAATACTTCAATATGAACAAGAGCATAATGAGTCCTAATATTACCCTATATTTAGAATGTTTTAAAGATTGTCTTTATCTAACCAAATTCATGATAGTTATTTTCCCCTATTTTTCTTTTTTGATCTTACGGCCTCATGCTGAGCTCTGCACCCATGTCCCGGAGACACAGGACAACACAGCAGCTCCTCACTTGCAGTCAAGGTTCCCTGACAGCAGTGTTACCTCCGACCAAAACTCATTTTCATAATTATAATTTCAATAAAGAATATGACTACTGATCTTCATGTAATGCAAAAGAACCTCTTATATATTCTGGGGTTTGGGGTTGGGGTTGTTTTATTAATTTGTTTTTTGGGTTTTTAAAGAAGACAAAAGGATTAAAGGCACTGGTTTTGTTTCCTGTACCTACCTTCAAGAAGCTCTTGGCCACTTTCCTAGAGAGGCAATAATATTCTGAAAAAGTTATTTTCTCCCATTTTCCATTCTTTTTGCTGGCCAAAGCATTAAGGGATCCATATTTTTCCAGGCTCTCCTTGAACATCTGATGAACTGTTATGGGAGTCTGTGGGCATGAGTTATCTATTCTCAGTCTGACTCTGCCATCAGCAAAAGAAGTCCACAGAGACTCTGGAAGGTAAAGCACCATTGTCAAGGCAATCTGCAATTGAAAAATACCATGTGAATGTGTACCAGAAGACAAGAGGATTGAATAAAGACCACAGGACTAAGCACAACTCTTGAGCTCTTGAGAGAAGGGCTTTCCAATTTTCTTATTATTAGCTATACCATGTAGAAAGATGTTGGGGGTTGAGTTTTGTCTTTTTTTTTTTTTTTTTCCCTTTCCTGTTCTCTCCTTACCATTTGTGTGGAATTTCTTTCCCATTGAGTTGCTAATGGAATTGATGGTTTGAGCACCGCACCTGTAGTCCCAGCTGCCGGGGAGGAGGAAACCTTTTTTTTTTCTTTCCCCTGGTTATTTGGGAGTTTCTTTCCGGGGGGAGGGGGCGGAGATAACAGAAGATTTGGGGCAGTTTCTAGGTCACTTGTTTTCTTTCATGGCATGAGAGAGGACACAGGCGGCCGAGGGAGTTTTCGCCGTCACTGCAAGTCTCCGTCCCTGCTGGTTTTTTTTTTCCTCCTGCCACCGCCGTGACCCAGCGGGGGANCTGAGCAGCGGGAGCTGCCAGCGCCCCTGCCGGCCGTGACCGGAACTGCAGCGCAGGGACTGCCGCAGCCGGGAAGGCTGGGACTGGGTTCGGGTTCTGTTCGTCGGGAATGCTGTAGCTGTTGTTGTTTGTTTGTTCTAGCATATATACCGCTAAAGAACTGTTAGTCCTAGTCCCATGTCTTGGCCTGAGAGCCCCTTAATTTCAAAATTGTAATAATTCGGAGGGAGGGGTTTACATTCTCCATTCCAAGGGAGGCTTTTCTGCCTTCTCTAGCAGACACCTGTCTTGTAAATCAAGACAAAAGAGAAATCTTTATTTCTTATACTTTGTTCTGCATCTTGAGTAAAAGTGTCATACAGAATTATATTGATGATCTGTGTGTTGCAGGCACACCCCCAGTTCCAGAAGAATCTGTTTGCCTGTGCTCAGCTCTGCACTCCCCCTTGTGCCAATGGAGTAGCTGGTGAATCAGAAGGCTAAAGAGATCCAAAAGATATTAAAGCTCTGCCCCTGTTCAGTATCCAAGCTCCTTTTGGGTGTTATAACTCCTCCCTCCCTCCTGCCCCTCCAGCTATTCTCCCTCATCCTGTCCCTGTTCCTCACTACTTCCCACAGTTTTTCCCTCCGTCATCTGCCCCATGTTCTGATGTGTCCATTCCACTAGCTCCTGTCTTGCCCTGGTTCCATGCTTCCATTTTTCATCTTCTGCTCTTGTCTTCCTCACCCTGTCTTTATACCATCCACTTTTTTCTCCCTCTATTTTTTTCTCCCTTTCTTTGATAGGACAGATGCAGAGCACAAACAAACGTCACTTGGCTCTCACCACTGGTGCCAAGGACTGGGACAGTCCCTGGCATTCACAAGAAATGTCTGCCTCAAAGACTGTCCTTGGCTCTTGCAAACCCTGCAAGAGGCTGAGTATGAATACACTCCTTAGAGGATCTAGGGGTTATAAGTTGGCAAAATTCAGGTGAATTCTCACAAGGAAAGCACAAACCCTCCCACGACTCCCCCATCAAACAGTTCCCTACTTATGAACAAAGCAGTACAAGAACATTTTTAAGAATATTTTTTTCCTTAGATGTACTTTCATAAATGAAGCAATACTTTTAGCATAAGCATAAAACATTGATATATTCTACAGTGAGCTGGTGAAAAAAATTCAGACCAAAGTGCTTGGGTTTGTCAGAATTAAGAGTAACAGAAAACAGTACTTTTTGTAATTCCTAATACAAGTTAATAAGCATAATTATATTTTACTACACCTATGGAAAGCAAAAATTGTAAAGCAAGCTCAGTTAGTATCTGTGCTGTTTCCTGCCACCTCAGTGGCTGAAAAAGAGCAGTTTTGGAGTGTTCAAAAGTACAACATCAATCACATCCCTCTCCAGTGCTATTCTAGTTGCTTTAGAAGTCTGAGAACTGCCTCTCTGAGCACTTGTGGCAATACAGGTACACATCAGCCATAGCTGGATCCACACCAGTGCTTTAGAACACACTTGCAGCCTCCCTCAAGTCAGGCTTGCAGTCTGCACCAAGAGCCAGAGGCACAGCAAACTGCTGTAAGCTCACAAACATTTCATTCCATTCCTGCTCCTGGCTGGCAGATTTGCATTGTTCTCTTCACAAACAGAAGGTGCTAATGACAACAGTAAGTACAAATAAAGCTGCTTCATCTCCATGCACCTTCCATTTTCTCATGTGTAAATTGCACATAGTGATTTTCAAAACACAGGTGTGGAGCTGTGCTTAGGTCAGTGGAGAAAGGGCATCATAAATCCAGACAGTTTAGAACCAAATAGCTCTGAAGGAGTTTAGGTAACAGACTTTGTATCAAAGTATAAGCAGTAGCACCCAGTAAATACTTTATGAGTTCAGAAGGCAAAGCAGCTGTTTCTACACTTAACCCCAATGCAGGCATGAAAAGGATGAGAGGTAAGACCTGTCAGAGACAGAAGCTATTGTTAATCCAAATGTTTATTGTTGGCAGTGACACACCAAAGCTCAGATGAAAAATTATATATATAGATGTTCTGGCTTCTAAAACAAAGGTATCAGGGATTGCAAGTGTGCTTGGACACAGGTAGGTGACTGCTCTGTTCAAAACAAAATCATACCAAACAGAGCTAAAATACAGCATTCTGGTCCACGTATTAAAAATGTTCCTGAATAAAGACTACCTCTCTTGAAGGAAACTGAAAATATTAGCAACATTCCTACAATAACATTACAGAAGTTGCATTAATAGTGTCTTTTCACCTCAGATGTGCTGCAGATAACAGCACAGTTCCCAGAGAATAATGAAAATCAATCAAACCCCTGAAATATCTATACATAGAAACCAAAAATGTACTTGAAAACTGGGTTTCCTTTTGTTTTCCTTATGCAGGTTTTTGTGATGTTAAAAAGGCATCTTTGATTCATATCAAAAGACAAGGAACAGAATCACTTTCAGAGACTCTGTGCATCACCTTAATAATACTCAAGATACAGTGCAAACAAATACAAACCTGAATGCCCATTCAGTGTCTGCTTTTGCACGTATTTACAGGTAGAACTTGAATCTCAAAACAGTTCTGAAATCTCGATAAGCCAAATAATTCTAAAAATCTAATTAGTCTGTCCCCAGAGTTAGTAAAAACAACGGAACATGAACAATATATTCCACTGTCAATTTGCAGAGCGATTTTGAGCAGAGGGCTCATTCTTTGTAGAAAGTGCCTGGGAAGGAATGCCTGGCTAAATACGAAATGCATCAATTATAAATGTTGGGAGAAGCAAAACAGGTGTTCTGCCTCAGTAGCATCTGAAAGTTAAACTGCAATGTACAGACTGGAATTCAACTCAGTACCTCATGAAACCAAAGTGGAGATCAGAATAAAACCGCTAATAATATACATTATTAGCATTGGTATGTTATACATCTGTACCTTCATAAAGTACAAGGAAAAAACCCAGCACTCCAGCTCAAAGCACTTGATGCCACTGGAAGTTTTCTGTATGCAAGTAAAGAGGAGTTGTTCCCTTCCTCATTCTTCCACTATGTCCCGCTACCTGCATTATAGTTCATACTCAAAATGCTTTTTCATCCACTACTATGTGACCTTGGCTCATGTCTGTCATATTCTACTTAAAGAAGGCTATATTGCCAGATAAAACAAGAAGAGCAGAGATTTTATTCTATCGTCGTGATCCATGCATTG
>VXAX01002725.1:6417-36049 GCA_013399835.1 Leptocoma aspasia
CCATCATCCATCCATCCACAGCGACCATTGTCTGCAGGCTTCACAAAAAGTGGTTTTATTTTCATTGTAATTAAGAATATCTATCCACCCACATATCATCCATCCATCCGTCCATCCATCCATCCATCCATCCATCCATCCATCCATCCATCCATCCATCCATCCATCCATCCATCCATCCATCCATCCATCCATTCCCCCTCGTTGTCTCCTGCAGTGGCCAGGGCAGGGCTGTTCCAGGAGCTGCCTTTTTGCAGTGAGGCACAGGTCAGACACCTGCAGCAGTGGTGGGATGACCCCTCCAGCCCCCGTGGCCTGTGACATGTTTGTGCTGGGGCTGGATGGGCTCTAAGGTCCCTTCCCAGCCACCCCTTGTGTGACTCTGCAGTGTCAGACACTCAGCACCAGCAGCTCCAGGCCTCCCCTGTCTGTAAATGAAAGAGCTGGGGGTGACACGTGAGTCACTGGAAGGGAGGGCTGGGGTGGGACTGTCACAGTGACCCCCAGGCAGTGCTGTCCCTGCACATGGCGGTGGCAGAGCCACGGAGCCCAGCACGGGGCAGGGACACAAACACACCTGGACAGTTTTGGGGTGGTGCTTTGAAACCCAAAGGCAGCAAAGAGCTCCCATTTCTGGAAATGGCCCAACCTGAACATTTTGATGGGCACCCCGTGTTTTCAGGAATTTTATCTCGTGACAGTGAGTGGTGCCTGAAGACACAGCTGCCAGGAAAGGGACAACCCAGGATCCCAGGATCCCAGAAGGGTTTGTTTTGGGAAGGGACCCACCCAGTGCCACCCCTGCCATGGCAGGGACACCTCCCACTGTCCCAGGCTGCTCCCAGCCCCAGTGTCCAACCTGGCCTTGGGCACTGCCAGGGATCCAGGGGCAGCCACAGCTGCTCTGGGAATTCCATCCCAGCCCCTGCCCACCCTGCCAGGGAACAATTCCTAATTCCCAAGATCCCATCCTGCCCTCTGGCACTGGGAGCCATTCCCTTGTCCTGGCACTCCTGGCCCTTGTTCCAAGTCTCTCTCCAGCTTTCCCCCATCTTGCACCATCACTCCTTCCTCTTGGAGCATTCACATCTCTCCTTCTTGTCCCCACAGAGGCTCTCCCAGGGAAGTTTCCTCCTGCCTGAACTCCCTTGTTGAGGCAATAAACCAACATTCCCACCCTGCTTTGACATCATTCCCAGTCCTATTTAGCTCCTGGTGCCAGCCCAAGGCAGCCCCACAGCAGCTCCAGCTGGACACTGGGGTTGACTAGGAGCTGTTTGCATCATCCCCTTTGACACAGCAGATCAGCCAAAAAAAAAAACAAAACAAAACAAAACAAAAAAAACAAAACAAAAAAAAACCCCCCAAACCCTCCCCAAAAAAACCACCAAAAAACCAAAAAACAAACAAAACCCAAAAAAACAAAACAAAACAAAAAACCCAAAAACCAACAAAAGAAACAAAAACCCCACAAAAACAAAAACAAAAAACGGAAAAAACAAAACCGGCACTGAATGAGCCTGGGAGTCCTGGGAGACCTTGTGGAGGGGGATATAGAGACATTCACTGGCAGCCTTGAGGGAAGATGCTCAGGCAGCTCCTGTTTGAGTTTGGATATAGAAATATCCATTTCAATATTCGTATTTCAGGCAAAGGGATTGAGGCTTCTCTGGCTGTTTTCCAGATGTCAGCTCCAGACAAATGCCAGCTGGCTTTGGCAGTGCTGCTGCAGCTGCAGGGAGGATCAGTTTCAAAGGGAGGGTGCCCATGTCACAAAGAGCTCGTTGCCCTCAGACCCCTTTTTCTTGTCAAGGAGAGCTGTGCACACCGTTCACCCAAGCAGGGCAGAGCAGGGGTGACACAAACTGCCTTTGGCAGTGCCAGATGTGCCAGGATGTGATCAGGGGCTCCTCACACCAGCTGAGACTCTGCTTCCTGCAGAGCAGGGACCTGCACCCCAGGGAGGGGCCAGAAACCTGCGAGGAAGGACAATTCTTGCCCATTTTTCAGCCTGGCCAGGTGGGTAAGCAGGACTGAAATCTCTTCCCAGCATGCAGGAGTAGTTCCCGGGCAGCACAGGGAGCTGCCAGAACTCTCCCCTCCAGGACAGGGTGATGTGGTTACTGTTGGCTCCATCCGTGCTGGAAAGCAGCACTCCAGTTTGTGCATGCAGGCACACCCAAGCCCCAAACCCAGCACCCTCGGGCTGGCAGATGTTCACAGTGCTGCTTTCTGGCATCCACAGGCTGCTGGGTGCTTGGCAAAGCACGGCTGCACTGCCTGGGTCCCCAGCTGTGCCCAGCTCTGAGAGGCAGAAACTGCCTGGCACAAAGGCTCTTCCCTCAGGCCTCCGTGCCAAGGGTGCTTTTAGAGAAGGAAAAGATCATCACGGGGTTTTTTTCACAGAAAGGAGGAAAATAGAGGTGCAAATTATTTAAGATAATAATAATAATAATAATAATGACAAAAATAGATCTAAAGTGAGGATGAGGCTCCCTGCCAGCAGAGAAGATGTGCTCTGCAGCACCCACACAGACGGGATTCAGGAATCTCCTCCATAAAGCACGGGAGCCACACTCAGGTCTCCAGGTGAGGAGTCACCTGGCAGTGTCTGAGCCCAGGTCCTGGTGCAGGCACGGTGTCACAGCTGAGCTAGGAGCGAGACAGAAACTCACCAGCCAGCTGTGACAATATGAAGAGAGAGTTTATTTGAAAGACACTACTTTTATAACACTGATAGTTGCCATTGGGTGATTGGTCTTACGGTAATTTATCTGACTCCATTGGTGGCTTCAGCTAACGCAGCTCCAAGGACACTGTCTCTAAACTTAACTATTGTTTACATTTCTTCTTCACAGACTCACTTATTATCTCTAAACTTTCTCTCCCGCTGCACGGGGCTCCTCCTCTCGCTCCGCTGTCCTGGCAAGGCCAGAGCAAGGAGCAGCGAGCTGCCACGCCAGGGTGGGATCTGTGTGGGACACACGGCTGCTTTCCCCCTGCCCTTCAGCCAGGGTGTCACCCTCCAGAGCGTCTGCTCCCTGGCGCAGCACAGCCAGCGCAGGATCGCGTCTGCCAGTCAAGTGAGCAGCTCCTGTGTGAAGGAGTCCACCACCCCTCACCATCCATCAGCCAGGGACGGGCTCCTCCAGCTCCACCAGCGCTCTGACTAGCCAGAGCTGTCGTTCTGCTGGCCAGCAGCTGATCACAAAGGTAAAATTCCCTCTTGCTGTTCCAGCCAAGTCAGAACTCCAGGCCCCCATCGTCTCAGGGGCACAAGGCTTTGCTGCGTGTCCTGACTGCTCTTCTATGAGTTTGGTGAATGCTTTTGCAGGATGAGCAGGATCTGCTGAGGGGTCTGCTGTGGGATCTGCTGTGGGGTCTACAGAGGGATCTGCTGTGGGATCTGCTGAGGGATCTGCTGAGGTATCTGCTGAGGGATCTGCTGTGGGATCTGCTGTGGGATCTGCTGAGGGATCTGCTGAGGGATCTGCTGTGGGATCTGCTGTGGGATCTGCCGTGGGACCTACAGTGGGATCTGCTGAGGGATCTGCTGTGGGATCTCTGGCAGGACAAAGAGGCTGCACTATGAAAACGAGGAACAGGCTGAGGCCCTTCCGAGGGTCCTGGGGCTGAGCAGCAGGTCTGACAAATCTTCATGAGGTTTCCCACACCAACAGATGTGTTACACACACCCCCAGCACCCAAGGAGAGTGGGGAGACGGCAAGAGTGGTCTCCAAGGCGCCCTCTCTGAGGCTGTGTAGGACTCGTGATCCCAGTGATGTCCTGTCCTGTCCCAGGCAGCTGTCACCGGTTCTCGGGGGGCTCTGGGGGTGCTGAGGCTGTACTGGGCTTGTTGCAGCAGAAGGGAGCACATGTTCCATGTGGAGCTGAGGTTCTAACACCCCTGTAAAACACAGAGGGCAGCTGTTATCAGTCCAGAGCCTGCCCTGGTGTCCTGTGCAAGCTCTGGGAGTTCCCTGTGCCCTCCACGCACTCCCTGGTGACAAGGCAGAGCAAAACGAGTCCTGCAGCAGCCCCAGCTTCCCCCATTCCCCAACAAAGGGATTTCATTGGAGGCATTTAGTGGTGGGATTTGGGATGTCCGTGATGTGGGGCCCCTCCAGAGTCCAGAACAGGTCCCTGCCCAGGGCTGGGGGTGGGACAAGAGGAGCTTTTAGGTCCCTCCCAGCCCACACCATTCCATGATCCTACTGGTCCTCCTGTCCCCCCTGCACCCTTTGCTATCTCCCATCACACCCTTCAGTGGAAAGAAAAGGAGAAAGGTGCAGATGTCTCCCTGTGCTGGGTCTGTGCAGCACCTGGCGCTGTGGAACTGTGCTCCCAGGAGCCACACAAACAGCAGCAATCACCAGAATTTATCTGTCACCCACGCCGGCCCCCGAGGGCACGGTCACTCTTACAGCTCTAAGGCATTGCCAAATCCAGAACGTTTGTCTCCCTTCATTTCCGAGTTCATTCACTGTTGCAGCTGCCATTGCTACAACCCTAGCTGCTCCCAGTGCCAGGCATTTCAGCTGATATTTATTAGGAAAATACACAGCAACTATAATTCTTATCAGGAATGTTGTTATTGCAGCTACAGCTGTGAGGAAAATTAGGCAACATGTGCACAAAGCCAGCGCTGGTCTCGCCTACAGAACTGCCAGCCCAGGGCTCCCAAGCCCACAGAGCCCTCAGGGAAATGCTGTGCTCTGTGGAATACAAATCATAACAGAAAAGAGATGCTTAAAGGGCTCAAGCCTTGAATGCAGAACGATGCCTTTGGGATTGTAAGGAAAAATTAAAAGCAAGTTATAAAATGCCCCTCAAGCCGACACTAATGAGTTCCTGACTTGCCCACTGCTCTTTTTAGGGGCTGGTGTGGGAGAAGTTAAACCTTTCCAGCCCCCAGCGTTCAAGGAATTCACACTCAATCTGTCTGTGTAAACAGGGACCTTGGCATTGTTTAATCGGGGGCTAAACCCATCAGCATGCCAGGAGAAATGGAATTGGTGTGTTTTCAACTGCCCCACGCCTCAGGCAAAGCTGCAGACATCTGCGCCCTGCTCCTCTCTTCAGCAGCTCAATAATTAGCTTGATAAGTTAAATTAGCAGACAGCTTTCCAGCGTGCTCTAATAGCCTTCAACAGGAAAACACAGATTTAAGTATTTGAATCTCAGTGTGCAAACTCGGACATGCATGGCATCCTCATCCTCTGCACCATCCCACAAAAATAAGGGGATGGATTTACTCACTCTGTGCATCACCCACTGCTCTGGCCTTGGTGAAAATGGGTAAAAACTGGGACAAGTCCCATCCTCCACCCATGGGCTGCCCCCAGGGCAGACATCCTGCCCCAGGGCCATCCATGGGTCTGCTCACCTGGACTGCTGCACAGCCAGACACCGGCAGGGACACTCCTGACCTGCTCCTCCCTCTGGTCTGTGTCCCTGTGGGACACCTGGCAGCGAGGCACAGGGTGACACCCCAGCAGGTGCTGCTGTGCTGGGAGCAGCAGGTGATCCTCCCAGGGATCCTGCCCCGATGGGAGAGCCCTGCTGGCCCGGGCTACCCAGCACCCCTGCCAGGCTGGCCTGGGCTACCAGCACTAGCCCTGCTGGCCTGGGCTACCCAGCNTGGCCTGGGCTACCAGCACCACTGCCAGGCTGGCCTGGGCTACCAGCACTAGCCCTGCTGGCCTGGGCTACCCAGCACCACTGCCAGGCTGGCCTGGGCTACCCAGCACCCCTGCCAAGCTGGCCTGGGCTACCCAGCACCAACCCTGCTGGCCTGGGCTACCCAGCACCCCTGCCAGGCTGGCCTGGGCTACCCAGCACCACTGCCAGGCTGGCCTGGGCTCCCCAGCACCAACCCTGCTGGCCTGGGCTACCAGCACCACTGCCCTGCTGGCCTGGGCTACCAGCAGCCCTGCCAGGCTCCCAGTGAGCCCAGAGGAGCGGGGTCACCATCTCCAGTCAGGGCTGTCAGGTGGGGATCCCCCACAGCTGGGAGAGCTTGGAGGGCTTTTCCAGCCCCAGTGATTCTGGTCAGACCAAAAGCCTCCTGCACACTTCCTTCTCCACCAGCTCGACAAGAGCCAAGCTTTCCCATGGCAAAACTTTGAGGAGAGAGGGCTGGGAGAGGGCTGAGGAGGAGGAGGAGGACGGGGTGCCCTGTGTGCACAGCAGCCTCACCTGACCTGGGCAAACAAAGGTGGAGGGAGACACCACAAAAACGCCACAAAAACGCCACAAAAACGCTGCCAACAAAGTCAGACAGCAGAGGGGTCTGGTCCCTGAGGTCACTGTGTGCCAGGCACTCAGAACTCCTGCACTTCACCCCTAAGTCAGGTCGGGGTAGGAAAGAGGAGCTCAGCAGCAGCTCAGCAATGTGGTTCCTGCACGTGTTGGGTCCCTGCTGCAGAGAATTTGGGCTAGAAGGGCACTGACAGAGCAGGGAGGAGGCAAGGGGCTGGAACAAAGGAAAGATGAGGCAAATCAGCGCTGACAAGGCCCTCTGGGGTTTCCAACCTTCCTTTCTCCAAAGTCACCAAGGGATCAAAAACCTTTCAACATCCACACGCTATTTCTGAGGGGCTTTGCAGCTCTGCTGCAGTTGCCATGACATCAGATTGTGGCAGTGAGACAGGAAAAAGTTGTGATCCTGTTCCCAGCCCGCCCTGGCACAAGGGGCTCGTGGAAGAGAGCAGGGAGGGCTAGTCCCAGCCCTGCAGTGTCACCTGCTGCTGCGGCCATGTGGGCTAAGGCCATCCTGGGACATCTGCAAGGACCCCTTTTGTTGGAACCCAGGGCACAGGGAATGTTTCTCTGCCTGTTTTAGGAAGCCCTGATCCCCAGCTGGACACTGCTGGAAAAAATTGCCAAGGCTTTGGGATGAGTTGGAGCACACAGGTGTGGACTAGGTAGCAGCAGCAGTAATAGTTTATCACAGGTGAAGAATTTAGGGGTTTAGGATTTTAATATGAGAGTGAATAGGGGACAAGATGGAGGATTTTGGGTGTTGTCTCCTCTCCTCTTTCTTCTTCTACTCCATTTTCTGTGGCATTGGTGGCACAAAGTCATTGGTTAGAGAAAGCAGTGGCACAGGTGCTACGTGAGTAGATTAGTAGAAGTTATTGGTAGAAAAGTAGAAATAAAGTATGTGTTAGAAAGTGATTGGATTAGATAGCTTTAAAAGGCCTTGGTTTTGGATGTTTGGAGTCCATTTTGTGCTTTATTTCTTGTATGCTCAGTCTGGTGTGCAGACGGCATATCAAACTCAAGATAAGAAAAGAATAAACAATAGACCAAAGACAGAGAAAATCCCGAGTCCTGCTCGTTGTTCATCCTTGGCAAAGAGCTCACAGGGGAACCTCCTCCAAAGGGCCCAGGGGGTGGGTTCCCACTCTCGTTGGGGGACCCAAAACCCGACACCTTTGTGCCACAGGCAAAGAGATTTTCTGTCCACATATCTCTGAGACATGGCACGGCATCAAAAACTGAAGCAGTCCCTGCAGGAGCACAGATTCTTTGGGCAAGTCACGAATTTCCACTCAGTTCCTGGAGAAAACAACATCTTCATTTACCTCTCAAAAGCAATGAAGCATCTTTTAAACATCAGAGCAAGCCCAGTGTCAGTGCCCCTCCTTCCAGCAGTGTCCAGCACAGCAGACACATCCCAGGGGCAGCTGATGTTCTGGCTGCATTCCAACCCCACAGCTTGGGCTCCTGAAACGCTCCATGATGCTGCCACTCCTGACAGAATTCCCTTGAGAGGTGTAAAATCATGCCTATAAATACATGAGAAATAACCCCGGCAGGGGCAGCACAGAGCTGCTTAAGGAGTATTTTTGGCTTGTGCTGAGAAGTGAACTGGGGACTTTTTCTCCTCCAGCAATTTTGCTAAGTGTGGGGATAAGGCCAGATAAAAATAATTACATCTGATAGTTCCCTGGTTCACCTGCTCCTGACTAACATTTGAATAAGAATTATTTAAAAGATGCTGGGAGTTGCAATGAGCACAGATTTGGTTCAGGTCTGATTTAGAAAAGATGGAAAAGTGCTGAGTCCCTCTGAATTGCATCATGCAGCTCTGGAATGGTGGGAAGTTCACCCCAGCAGGATGATGGATTGTTCTCTCACAGCACCACAGAACTTTGATGAATGAGCTGCACATGGTGCTGGCTGGGAAACAAAGGAAGGGAATGTCCACAACAACACACAGAGTAATGACTGAGCAGAATTCAGGTGAGGAGGATTGCTCTTGGGCAAAATGGGCAGGAAAAGGCATTGGGGAATAGTGTTAAATTATAGAAATGACACTTGTGATCTGTGCTAGGATTCCTCAGCCACTGAGAGATGGCACCTCTCCTCCTGGAGCCCACCACAAAAATCACAGACTGCTTTGGGTTGGAGGGACCTCAGAGCCCACCCAGTGCCACCCCTGCCATGGCAGGGACACCTGCCACTGTCCCAGGCTGCTCCCAGCCCAAGTGTCCAGCCTGGCCTTGGGCACTGCCAGGGATCCAGGGGCAGCCACAGCTGCTCTGGGAATTCCATCCCAGCCCCTGCCCACCCTGCCAGGGAACAATTCCTAATTCCCAAGATCCCATCCAGCCCTGCCCTCTGGCACTGGGAGCCATTCCCTGGCTCCTGTCCCTCCATGCCTTGTCCCCAGTCCCTCTCCCAGCTCTGTTGTCCTCCCTACCCCCAAATACCTCATTTGCAGGAGAAGACCTGCTTATTCAAACAGTTCACTCATTTCTGCCTGGAGCCCGTGAACAATCACATTTATAGGAAACTACTCATATCTGTATTGAAGCCTATGAAAAGTCATGAAATATTTGGGGGTTTGGTGACTCTGTGCCTGCCCAGTCTCCCTGCAGGGAGGAAAACCCTTTGGGACTTGCTGTGAATCATCTTCTCCCTTCTCAGTGTGTACCTTGCTAGCAGGAACAAAATGTCTTTTTCTTTGTGTGCTGTGGCTGAGAAAGGGCATTTATGGGCCACAGGGGGCTTCTGACACCCTCCTGTGGGTCAGGGACAGAGCGTGGAGTGCCCAGAGATGTGGCTGAGGCAGAGACAGGACACAGTGCAAACTGGGTGCCAGAAATCCTGAGATGAGTGGCTTTGCCCAATATTTTCCCTTAGAAGCGAGCACATCCTTTCAGCCAAGCACTGCTTTTGCCACGTCATGCTCTGTTCAGATGTGCTTCCCATGCCAAGAACAAACCCTACCGAAAGAGTCCTGCTCTGCAGACACCTAAACCCACCCAAAACTCGCATCCAGGAAATTCAGTCGCTGCTCTTGGCAGAATTGGGCCCCCCCAGTTGCAGAGTGGGAGGTGCAGGGTGGGAGGGATGTGAATAAACAAAGTCTGGACAGGCCTTGATAGCAAAATGTTTATCTAAAACCTGCCCCCACCCAGCTGGCTGCTGGGCCTGAGTGACTCAGCTGATTTTGGGTAGGTTTTATACCAGGGATGAGCCAGCGTAGATTAAAGTCTTCCATTTGTTTATCCTCCCCCCAGAAAAATATGAATCCTCTCAATTTCCCTTGTCTAGGAGAGACACGCAGGTTTTACAGTAAAACTCTGAGTAGTTCCTCCGTGCAAAGACCCCGGGGGTGGCAGCACTTTACCAGCCCCATGTCCTGAAAGCAGAATTTCCAGAGGCAAATCCCACACAAACCACCAAAGCCACCCGGAACAAAGGCGGCGGGCACCTTCTGTGACCCTGCTCCAGGTGCCAGCCCAGCCAGCTGTGCCCCCAGGCCCCCCATCCCTCAGGGACACACAGAGGCAGTGGAGACTTCACAGGATGAGCTTTATTTGGCTGTTGGAAGCGGTTGGCTCCGGCATGGCAGCGGGAGCGGGGCGCTGCCAGGGCTCCTGTGGCTCCTCAGTGGTACTTGCGGGCCAGGGCGTGGGCAACCACACGCACCAGCTTCTGCCAGGCGGCCTGGCAGTCAGGAGTGAAGTCCTTGCCGAAGTGGGCGGCCAGGCAGACGACCAGGATGTCACCCAGGAGCTGTGGGGACAAGAGCAGCCTCGGGTTAGCAACGCCCTGTACATCCCCACACAAGCACTCACGCCGCGCCCAGGGAAGGCTCCAGGAAATCCGTGGTCATAAAAACCTCCCCCAGGTCCTTTTTAAGATGTGCCTTAAACTTGGTCTCTGCTCTCACCCTAAAGGTTCAGGTTCTGCTACTGTATGGGAAGAGTAACCAAAAATTCTCCAGAGTTTTTTGGACTAAGTTTTTCTTTGTCCCTTCTGGCTTTGTTTTGGAGTTTCTCTCAGGCAGGAGACCCAGCTGAGCTCCCAGAGCAGCAGGAGCCGGCGCTCGGCCCCACAGAGCACAAACAACGAGCTCATGCTGACACAGGGGGATTTCTGCCAGCCCCAGCCCAGGGACAAATGCTGGGGTCGATGCCCCACCGAGATACTCTCAGCCCAAGTTTTCTCTCTGTAGATCCTCTTTTGCTTTTGGGATCCAGCCCCCATCTCCTGCTCCTCACTCATCTCTCTGTTCTCCTCTGTGCCAAACTTTGCTCTTGCTCCTTCTCTTCCCCCTTGCCTCAAACCTCTTCCTGCTCAACAACTGCTTTCACTTCGTTCTCCCCCTCCATTCCCTCACTGAAACCACATCCTGTCCTCCCCTTCCCGTCCTCCCTGCCCCACACAGCCCCTGTCACCTCTCAGCCCTCACCTGTCCCCTGCACAGAGCCCCTGTCACCTCTCAGCCCGTGTGTGCCCTCTCACCAGGCTGCACTGGGTCCCTTCCCTCTGTCCCTCTGCATCCCCACCTCGTGCCAACCCCAGCCCCTCTTCCTCCTGCACTGCCCTGGTGGGGAAATCCCTGTCCTGGAGGGGATCAGGTTCAGGGGGACACTGTAATGGGGAGGGCACAGCTCACCCTGAAGTTCTCGGGGTCCACGTGCAGCTTGTCGCAGTGCAGCTCAGACAGCTGGGAAAAGGTGCCCTTGATGTTGTCCAGGTTCTTGACGCCGTCCCCAAAGGAGGTCAGCACCTTCTTGCCATGGGCACGCACCTTGGGGTTGCCGATGATGGCCGTGGGGCTGGACAGGTTCCCGAAGGAGGCGAAGAACCTCTGGGTCCAGGGGTAGACGATCAGCAGCCTGGGGAGAGACACAACAGACACGGTCACATCCACCTGCCATGGCTGGGGTGCTTTGGGGAGAGACAGACAGACACAGACAGACACGGACAGATACGGACAGACATGGACAGACATGGACAGACATGGACAGACACGGACAGACATGGACAGACACAGACAGACACAGACAGACACGGACAGACACAGACAGACAGAGACACAGACAGACACGGACAGACATGGACAGACACAGACAGACACAGACAGACACGGACAGACACAGACAGACAGAGACACAGACAGACACGGACAGACATGGACAGACACAGACAGACACAGACAGACACGGACAGACACAGACAGACAGAGACACAGACAGACACGGACAGACATGGACAGACACAGACAGACACAGACAGACACGGACAGACACAGACAGACAGAGACACAGACAGACACGGACAGACATGGACAGACACAGACAGACACAGACAGACACGGACAGACACAGACAGACAGAGACACAGACAGACACGGACAGACATGGACAGACACAGACAGACACAGACAGACACGGACAGACACAGACAGACAGAGACACAGACAGACACGGACAGACATGGACAGACACAGACAGACACAGACAGACACGGACAGACACAGACAGACAGAGACACAGACAGACACGGACAGACATGGACAGACACAGACAGACACAGACAGACACGGACAGACACAGACAGACAGAGACACAGACAGACACGGACAGACATGGACAGACATGGTCACATCCACGCTGCCATGGCTGGGGTGGTTTGGGGAGAGACAGACAGGCACAGACAGACACAGACAGACAGAGACACAGACAGACATGGACAGACACGGACATACACGGTCACATCCACGCTGCCATGGCTGGGCTGTTTCCCTCTGCAGGTGCAGCCCAGCAGTTCCCAGGAGCTGGACCTACCTGGCCAGGGCCTCGGCGCCGCACTCGGCCACGTTGACCTTGCCCCAGAGGCTGGTGATGTGCTGCTTCTCCTCGGCTGTCCACTGCACCATGGTGTCGGCAGGAGGGCGGTGTGTGCTGCACAGGAACTCTGGGCTCTTGCTCCTGAAGGATGGCAGGCTGGGGAGCTGCTCCCCGGTTCCCCTTTTATCCCCTGCGCCGGGCCCCTCCTCTGCCCTGTGCACCCCTCCATTGGCTGGCCCCGAGGGGCCCCCCAACCCTGGCACCCCAGGGGAGGGGACCCAGCATCAGGGTGGGGCCCAGGGCAAGTTGCCCAGAGCCAGCCAGGGCTTGGCTGGCCCCACGCCCTCCCTGTCTCTGATTTCCAGCCCTGCTGGAGGGGGGCATTATCTCCACGCAGTCCCAGCACGGCTCCGTGCACCTCCTGCAGCAGCTCCCCGGGGAAGGAGCCAGCCCTGGTGCCCCTTGGATGGTGCCAGCTCCTGAGGCAGGAGACATGGACCTGGGGCTCTCGGGTTCTCTCTCTGAATGCAATTTCTCCTTCTCCTCTTCTTGCAGGACCTGTCAAGCTTTGGGTTCTCCCTTTGCCCTCCCATCAGCTCTTTAAGAGTTTGATTAACTTCAGGATGACTCTGCTCAAACCACAGCAAGGCCTTGCAGCCAAGAGGGAACTCCTGTCTCAAAGAACCTCTTGGCAAAGCTCAGGCAGGGCAGGAAAGGAGATGTTACAACCCAGGGCAAACCAACTGCCTGTTGGCTCACAGGGCATGAGGAGACATGGGGAGACTGGGATCACTGGGTTAATCCCACAGAATCCCAGGATCCCTGGGGCTGGAAAAGCCCTCCCAGCCCAGGGAGTCCCAGCTGTGCCCCATGCCCCACCTTGTCCCCCGCCCAGAGCTCTGAGTGCCACCTCCAGGTGACACCTCCAGGGTTGGGCACTCCAAAGCTCCCTGGGCAGCCCCTGCCAAGGCCTGAGCACCCTTTCCAGGAAGAAAAAACATCTGCACAGATGTGCAGCCTGAGGCAGTGCCTGACCCAGGGATTCAGCAGCCAGAGGATCAGGGGTGCTCCTGAGAAGTGGGAGAGGCAGCTGGGTTTTGTTGGAATCCAGGGCACAGGGAATATTTCCCTGCCTGTATTAGGGAGCCCTGACCCCCAGTCAGACACTGTTTTTAACCTTTGTCCCAGGGAAAAATTTGCTAAGGCTTTGGGATGAGTTGGAGAACACAGGTGTGAACTAGATATGTAGCAGTAGTAGTAAAAGTCAATCACAAGGTGAAAACTTTAAGATTTTTAAAATTTTAATATAAAAGTAAATAAGAGACAAGATGAAAGATTTTGAGCGTTGTCTCATCTCTCCTTCTTCTTCTTCTTCTTCTCCATTTTCTGTAGCATTGGTAGCACACAAAGTCATTAGTTAGAGATAGTAGCAACATAATTGTTACGTGTGTAGGTCAGTAGAAGTTATTAGTAGTAAAGTAAAAACAATGTACGTGTTAGAAGGTAATTAAATTAAGTATCTTCAAAAATACCTTAGTTTTGAGTATCGAAGCCATTTTTGCCATTTTTGTCCATTTTATGCCTTGCTTCTCCTATGCTCAGTCTAGCATGCAAACAGCGTACTAAACTTAAAATAAGAGAAAAATAAACAACAACCTAAAAACCAAAAAACAGTGAGTCCTGCTAGTTTTTCATCCCTAACAAAGAACTCAAGAGAAAGAACCTCCTTCAAGAGCCCAGAGAGTAAGTTCCCAGCAGTGTGTGGGGAAACAGCAAAGCCACCCACAGGTTTCCTGGGGCTGCTCTTCTGCCCCTGTGCCCAGCTAAAGGTGGGGTGCAGGGGACAGGGATGGAGCTCATGGGGCACAGGAATGCCCTGCTGGGTCTGGATGACCTTGGAGCAGTGTTTGTGTTTGTTCCTGCTCACTGCAGGAGGGGCTTGGCCAGAGGACCCCGGCCAGGCTGGGGTGACACTGTTCCCCAGCCCTCTGCAAGCAACACTGTGGTGTTTCATGGAATCACAGAATCCAGACTGGTTCGGGCTGGAAGGGACCTGAAATCTCATCCAGTGCCATCCCCTGCCACCGGCAGGGACACCTTGCACTGTCCCAGGTTTTTTCCAAGTCCCATCCCCCCGAGTCTTGATGGTTGTGTCTGTTACATTCTGCCTTTGCTCATCTGACAACAACTTTTAAGAAAACCCCAAGCCAACAAAACCCCACTTGCAGGAATTTACAAGCCATGGCCCCACTTCTCCCACTGCACATTTTTGTACAGATCTACTCCACTCACTCTGGGAAAGCCTTAAACCATTAAACCAAGCAATGTTACCTGATGTCTCCAAAAAGTGTCAGAGTGTTTCTGTGTGTATTTTGTGGTGTTTATTTGGGTTTTGTCCTGAACACTCCCCTGGGATCTCCATCTTAGACAAGTTTCACTTGCACGAAGGTGGCTCATGTTATCCCATGTTTGTGAGCATTTCCTCCCCCAGCCCCCGTCCCTCCCTCCCCATTCCCACAGAGAACCAGACATCTCCTGGTGGCTGGAGCAGCCGGTGTTTATTGGGTGATTAGAGGCCAGCAGAACCCGAGGAGGATTCCCGGGAGTGCCTCAGGCAGGAGGGCTCCCAGGAGGCTCAGTGGTACTCGTGGGCCAGCGCGTGGGCCACCACACGGACCATCTTCTGCCAGGCGGCCTGGCAGGCGGGGGAGAATTCCTTGCCGAAGTGGGAGGCCAGGACGATGATGAGGATGTCACCCAGGAGCTGGCAGGGCAGGGAGAAGAAGCCTTCAGCTGGTGCTGACCCCTCCCCGCCATCCCAGCCCCTGGGGAGCTCAGAGCAGAGCAGAGCAGATCTGTCCTGGCCCCGGGCAGGGCACCGGGCTCCTGGCACAGCTGGTGGCCTGGCACAGCCCGGCACCCCTGGGCGTGCTGGATCCTCCCCCAGCACCTTCCCTTGCCTGCTGGGCACTGCCCTCCCTCACCTTCTACTGAGCTTACCCCTTCCTTTTCCATCCCTCCCGCCCTGGCTGTGCCTGGGCTCAGAACCCTCCTGCCACACTCTGCTTTTTCTCCCTTCTGGCTTAGCCATCCCCCACAGCCAAGCCCAGCTCTTCCCTCTAAACCCCTGCTCCGTTCTTTCCCTTCTGGCTGCTCCCAGGTGTTTCTTCTGACCAGGACACATTTGTCTCTGTGTTTCTGCCCGCTCACCTGGCCTGCCTGGCTGCCCCCTCTCACAGATCCCAGCCCCACAGCTCCTCTCTGTTCCCCCCAAACGTGACTCTCCTTTCCCCTCCACTGCCCCTACCCTCCACAGGCTCTCAGGCAGCCCCAGGGTTTCTCTCGAGGTCTCACTGACTGTCAGACCCCTCTGAGACCCCTCTGAAGCACCCCCAGAGCCTGGACCCTCTGCCCAGCCAAGGCTGGGGCTGAGCGTGGCTCACCCTGAAGTTCTCGGGGTCCACGTGCAGCTTGTCACAGTGGAGTTTGCTCAGCTGAGCAAAACATTTCTTGATGCTGTCCAGGTTCTTGACAGCTTCCCCGAAGGAGGTGAGCACCTTCCTGCCATGGGCACGGACCATGGGGTTGCCAGTGACAGCAGTGGGGCTGGACAGGTTCCCAAAGGAGGCAAAGAACCTCTGGGTCCAGGGGTAGACGATCAGCAGCCTGGGGAGAGATGGAGGGACACGAACAGACACAGAGGCATTGATGGGGTGACACAGAGGTGGCTGGGGTGTTTCCCTCTGCAGGTACAGCCCAGCAGTTCCCAGGAGCTGGACCTACCTGGCCAGGGCCTCGGCGCCGCACTCGGCCACGTTGACCTTGCCCCAGAGGCCGGTGATGAGCTGCTTCTCCTCGGCTGTCCAGTGCACCATGGTGTCGGCAGAGGGTTCCCTGGGCTGAGGACGTGGCTCCCGGGGCCACCCCAGGGATTTTTATACAGGCTTGGCCTAATCTCAGTGCACGGAGCACTGCTTGGGGCCGGTGGGGAGCGGGGCTGCACCAGCACAGATAGTGGGGCTGGAAGCTGTCCAGGGGGGGAGAGAGGCCCCTTGCCCCCTCTGTTCCTGCCAGGACAAGCATGTCCTCGGCCCTGAGCACAGCTGCAGCTGTGCAGGGGTCCCAGGGTGGCACAGGGCTGTGTCCCTGCTGGGGAACATCGTCCCCTCCTGCCAAGTGAATCCTTCAAGGTGCTTTGAACGTGGAATCATGGAATCTTAGACCTGTCTGGGTTGGGAGACACCTTAAAGCTCATCCAGTGCCACCCCTGCCATGGGCAGGGACACCTTCCACTGTCCCAGGCTGCTCCAGCCTGGCCTTGGGCACTGCCAGGGCAGCCACAGCTTCCCTGGGCATCCAGAGAGCCTCTCCAGCAGCTGCACCAGTGCCCCAGGGCACGGACCAGCTGACCGGAGCTAAAAACATCAGTCTAAACTCCCTGAGAAAAAAGTCCAAGGGCTTCTAAACTTGAAGATTATTGAGCCATGGAGAAATTTTAAGGAAGTCTGCCGTGCTGAGCTGGCCCAGAGGCTGTTTGCAGCAGTGGCCACTGGTCCACGACACCATTAGTGACACAAGCTTCCAGTGAGGCAGGTACAGTCCCCAAGTGCCTGTGAGGATGGCAGGGTGAGCCTGGTCAGGACTGCACCAGCTCTGAGCAGTCCTGGACCCTGTGAGACCTGGCAAAAACCAAAGGCAAGCACAGCCCAGACAGTCCCAGCCTTGGGCTCACCCTGGTGCTTCATTCAATTTTATAAGAAAGAGTTAATTTTCAGTATGCTTGAAAATCCCCTGGTTTCTGCCTTGGAGGCAGCAGCCTGGCTGGGAGATTTTGGGAGCTCGGGGTTGCCTGCTCAGGGAGCTCTCTGGGGACACAGGCTGGGAGGGGAAATGTTCATCTCAGTGTGCTGAGCAGGGGCAACCTCTGTAGCTCTTTTTGAGGCTGCAGAATCAAAGGGGGGTCTCCTTTCCCCCAGTGCAAGCCCAGCAGCACCTGACAGCCTATTCCCAGCTGTCCCCAGACAGGAAACCAGGCCCTGCTCTCAGCCTGGGATGGATTTCACTCTGCTCAGGACCCTTCCCTCCAGCATCCTTCCAGGGCTGTCCCTTGGGTGGAAGATCTCCCAGCTCCTGGAATCACAGGATCACGGAATGGTTTAGGTTGGAAGGGATCTTCAAGATCACCTCATTCCACACCCCCTGCCACTGGCAGGGAACCTTCTACTGGGCCTGGTCTTGGCCCCACACTTGCCCCCTTCCATGGACAAGAACCTTCCCTTTTAGAGACAAACCATCCCAAGGAGGGCCAAGGGCAGCTCCAGTCAGGGCCTTCCTGCCCCAAGCAGGGTTTCTTGGTCCCTGATTGCAGCAGTGTCCCCGCCAAGCTTTACAGAGCCCTTATCAGCAGCAGTGGCATCTGTGCCCAGGCTCTGCTCTGGAGCCAGGCCAGCCTCCACTCTCCTCCAGAGCATGCAGGGCTTGTGTCGTGAGCCAGCAGGTCCTGAGGGTGTCTGTGTTCCTATTTTAAAATCCCAGAAGGTTTGCATTGGGAGGGACCTCCCAGCCCACCCCTGCCATGGCAGGGACACCTTCCACTGTCCCAGGCTGCTCCCAGCCCCAGAGTCCAACCTGGCCTTGGACACTGCCAGGGATCCAGGGACATCCTGCATCCAGGGCTCTCCTCTACTCTCCTGGCCTGTTTTTGGGTCAGGTGGGCTGGTGGTAGCTGTAACTTTGCTCTGTCACACAGAGAGGGATGGCTGTCACTGGGAGAGTGGGACACAGTGGCTTTGTGACACAGGCAGCACACCCGTGTCCCTGTCCCTGCCCCTGGAGAACAGGACCATCCAGGTGCTGGTCAGAGAGCAGGACAGGCTCCGCATCACCCCTGGGATGTGTCCAGGGGAGAGGAGCAGCAGGATGGTCAGGATGTGGGCACTGAGAGGAAAAGTCACTGCTGAGGTGCCCGGCCATGCCCTGGGTGCTGGTCTGGGACCCAGCCCTGGCCACCCCAGCAGGCCTGGGGGTGCTGCTGGGGGCACCCACCACACACAGCTCTGTGTGCTGGAAAGTCCCAAGGCTTTCAGCTGGAACAAGACATTGAAATGGCCTCGCCTCCTGCAATCCTGCTGAAATGCCCATTTGCTGGGGGGAAGGAGAAGCTGTGCTGCAGGGAAGTTGGATTCAGATTCTGGGCTTTTTTCCTAATTCTTTTCCCCCAGCCCCTCAGTGCTGCCAGCAGGGCTGGACCTTTGCCTGCCTGGCTGTGCAGGATAGAGGGGTTAAGTGCAAATCCCTGCTCTAACAGGAGAATGGCAGGATATTTATTCCCAAATCATGCAAAACAAGAGTTTCATCATTCTGAGACACCAGCATGTCTCTCCTTGTTGCTTTTTAGGCTGTTCCTGGAAAAACATTGCTGAAACTGAGATGCTTACATAGAATCTTTCAATTCCAGTGAAAACATGTGCTTCCATTAAGCCAAAATGAGTAAAAAAACGCTCTAACCCACCCTGTCTGAAAGCTGTCCTCATTCCCCTGCTCTTGTGATCCTACACATTTCAGATATCAAACTCTGATCAAGATGCACCAGTTTTTATCACTGATGCAGAAAATGCTTTTGATCAACTTAATACATCAGTAGCAAACTATGGAGGGGTAAATTTCTGCCTAGTCAGTGAACCTCTACAAATTTATATCCTTGCAAATATCCCGGGAGGAGAGGCCCAGGGCCCACGTGCAGCCACAGAGACACAGAACACAAAGAATTCCAGAAAATGTGGTTTTTATTGCCTGTTACAGACACAGGTGCCTCCCGAGGCCTCAGTGGTACTTTCGGGCCAGGGCGTGGGCCACCACCCCGACCAGCTTCTGCCACGTGGCCTGGCAGGCGGGGGTGAAGTCCTTGGTGAAGTGCGCGGCCAGGACGATGACCAGGATGTCACCCAGGAGCTGCAGAGGGGAAGGAAGAGGGAAACCAGGTCACAGGGTCACGGCAGGGACCAGGGCACCCCAGAGGGGGCTGTGGCCCAGGGAAGGGCTGCCAGCTGCAGGACACGAGCCCTGTGCTGGCCATGGGCACGAGTGTCCACCTGCTCCATCTCTGCTTCCTCACACAGTCTCCAGCTGCTAGACATTTTTCTGCCTTTCCTTTTTCTGCTGTGAAACCCCACACTACTTCAGCTGAGGGTCAGTGTGAGGTCCACCTTCTACATGCCCAAAGCCAGGCTTAAACAGAGGCTGGAGCACAGGCCAACACCCTGCTCCTTTTCTCCAGCCAGGCCTGCACAAGCCCCCAGACTTGCAGAGAATCTCCTTATGTTTGTCACCAAATTTGCCCTTGCAGCCCGGAGCCTAGTATTACCCTGCATTATTGAATTCCCAACCTTCCCCTGTCCCCCAGTTCCCACTCCAGCCAGCCATGTCCTGTCTGGTAACTAAAATACATGTTATTGGTGCCTGTTTGAAATCCCCCAGGCACTGAGATGCTCTGAGGAAGGAGGGACAGGGGGTGAAGCTCCAAGGACAACTCACCCTGAAGTTCTCAGGGTCCACGTGCAGTTTCTCACAGTGCAGCTCAGACAGCTTGGAGTAGGTGCCCTTGAGGTTGTCCAGGTTCTTGATGGCTTCCCCGAAGGAGGTCAGCACCTTCTTGCCATGGGCACGCACCTTGGGGTTGCCGATGATGGCCGTGGGGCTGGACAGGTTCCCGAAGGAGGCGAAGAACCTCTGGGTCCAGGGGTAGACGATCAGCAGCCTGGGGAGAGACGCAGACAGGTGAAAGCTGCCCCAGTGTCCCCGTGCAGGTGAGGGGCAGGTCTGGAGCTGCACCCACCTGGCCAGGGCCTCGGCACCGCACTCCTCCACGCTGACCCTGCCCCAGATGCCGGCGATGAGCTGCTTCTCCTCGGCTGACCAGTGCACCATGGTGGCTCTGCGGGGCTGCAGGAGGACAGGAGGACACCGAGCCTGGCTGCAGGAGGACACAGAGCCGTGGCTGAGCCCAGACCCGGCCGGGTTTTATCCCCTGGCCCGGCCCCTGCCCGGCCCCTCCAGCGGGGCCATTGGCTGGGACGGGCGGGGGTCCGTGGGGGTCGGGCTGTCCGTGCAGTGGTCACTCTGCACTGAGGTGTGGTCTTCGAGGAAAGCCCTGTGAGTCCCTTAACAGGCCAGGCCAGGACTCAGGACCCTCTTATCTCCCTCTCCTTCGGCCCTGGCTGCCTGTTCACCTCAGGCATGGACATTCCACCCATCCCTGCAACGGGCCCAGTCCCCTCAGAGAGGTGCTTTAGAATCATGGAATTGTCTGGGTTGGAAAGGACCTTAAAGCCCATCCAGTGCCACCCTCTGCCATGGACAGGGCACCTTCCACTGTCCCAGGGTGCTCCAAGCCCTGTCCAGCCTGGCCTTGGACACTTGCAGGGATGGTGTCAGTGAAGCAGAGGTCAGCCCTCAGCTCCGGGTTTCCAGGAATACCTGTGTGGGGTGCCAGGGTGGGCTGCAGCTGTGAACAGGCTCCTCTGCTCTGTCCATGCATGTCCAGTGTGAGCCCTTCAGTGGTCTCTCCCTGCTGGGAATTCAAAGCCTTGCACAAGGCCAGCAGGACCCTGCCGTGTCACAGCCCCACCAGCAGCACCCATTTCCACCAGGTCCAGGTCTGGCTACAGGCTTTGGTTTGACCCTGGCTGTCACCTGCACAGGTGTTTTCCTGGTTCCAGGCCTCCAGGGAAGCTGTGCTCCCATGCTCAGAAGGGAAAAGCAGGATGCTTGAGGTGTCAGGCATCTGGACACAACCATGGACACTGGAATTGTTCCAGGCCAGGTGGGATGGGGCTTGGAGCAACCTGGTCTGGTAGAATGTGTCCCTGCCCATAGCAGGGAGCTGGAACTCCGTGATTATCCAACCCAAACCATTCCAGGATTCTTTGAATCTGTGGCTTTGGGTCTGTCTGTGGGCAGCTTAAGAAGTCTCATCCAGACCTCTGAAGTCTTCCAATTACAGACTGATACTGGTCCATTGATCTGAGAAGGGAGAGAGGGACTTTTTACATGGGGAGGCGGAAATAGTACACAGGGAATGGCTCCCAGTGCCAGAGGGCAGGGCTGGATGGGATCTTGGGAATTAGGAATTGTTCCCTGGCAGGGTGGGCAGGGGCTGGGATGGAATTCCCAGAGCAGCTGTGGCTGCCCCTGGATCCCTGGCAGTGCCCAAGGCCAGGTTGGACACTGGGGCTGGGAGCAGCCTGGGACAGTGGGAGGTGTCCCTGCCATGGCAGGGGTGGCACTGGATGAGGTTTAAGGTCCCTCCCAAGCTGCACCAGCCTGGCATTCTGTGATCTCACTGGAGACACGGTGGCACGAGCCCATCTGCCTGATCCCCTTGGGGGATTCACATCTGTAGTCACACTTTAGCTCCCCACCACAGGGTTCTGTGAGACATTATTAATTTTTCCCATTTGTGGGTCGTGGGAGAGGCCCTTCCAGCAGCCCAGGCAGGCTCTGATAGCCCAGGCAGTGGGGCTGTGTGGGGCAGATAAAGGTATCAGCAGGTGCCCAGCGCCGGCCCAGCTCCTCACCCCACAGCAGAGACACGACACACCCGTGCTCCTGAACAGATCTGAGGGCTCCAGAGTTGTCCAAACTCATCCTGCAGAGCTAAAGGAGTGTGATGGCCTTTGTGCAGCCCTAAATTCCCAGGCAGACACTCCCATCACGTGAGGCAGGCAGCGTGGCTGGCAGCTGCTCGCCCAGCTGGGGATGACAATACATGGCCTCCGTGGCCTCTGCATTTATTTCTTCTCTGCAGCCTGAATTCCCTGCCATTGAAATTAAAACCCAGGCTGCATCTGGGGCTCTTCTTAGCAATGCACTCGCCTCGTCTCTGATAGGAGATTCATTTTCAGCTCTGCAAGGCTGAGCTTTAAAAGGGAAAAGATAATTATACTTTTCTGCTGCATCTGAACCAGCAGCAGGGAGAAGCTCAGGGAGGGGCAGCAGGAGGGTGAGCCTGGGACAGGCAGGACAGCATCAAACACAGAGGCTGGAGGAGAGTGTTAACTGCAGTATTAATATTATTTTTAAAATGTGGTTAATAAATGCTGGGTTTCTGGAGCCTGTTGAAAACAGGCAGAGACATGGCTTGTGGTGAGAATCCTGCAGGCCTGGACCCACACTGTGACCATCAGGGTCTGGTTTTGCTGGTGTGGGAGCAGGATGACTTTTCATGGCTCTTAATGATGGCCATAAAGAGCTGAGGGGGCAGGAGGAAGGCAGAGGAAATGGGAGGAAGAGATGCAGAAGTAATTTTCGTTCAGACAGGCCCATTCCATGCTGCTGTCCTGTATTGATCCCTTTAATGGCTGGTTTTATCCCCACAGCAGCTCTTTAACCTGCAAATCCCTTCAGATGGGCACAGCAGCAAAGGAGTAACAGCAGGTGAATCAGCCATTAATCGGATTAGGGGCTTGTCCCTGTGCACGGGGACAGTCTGCCATGGCAGTGGCCTTTTGCAGCCACTCTGTAAATGCACAGAGCAGCTCCAGCCCACCCTGCCCCACAGGGCCCCCTGGCCCTTTTGGCTGTGGCCAGTCTGGGACTGCTGCCTTGGAGGTCAGAGGTGATTTCCCCCCAGCACACTGCTGCTGCAGGGACCATGAGGGGTGGCTTCAGGATGGAGCTTGGGGCAGCAGGGATATCAGGAGCCCCTGGAAAAACTGGAGAGGGACTGGGGACAAGGCATGGAGGGACAGGACCCAGGGAATGGCTCCCAGTGCCAGAGGGCAGGGCTGGATGGGATCTTGGGAATTAGGAATTGTTCCCTGGCAGGGTGGGCAGGCCCTGGCACAGGGTGCCCACAGCAGCAGAGCAAAGCCAGGTGCTCCCAGACTTCAGGGGCTGTTGCTATGAACATATTATAAGTTTCTCTGTGTGTAAGCCTTCTGATCATTTTCCCATAGGAGAACATCCTTTTGCTGTCTTTTACTCTGTATAAGCTTTCTGTAAACAAAATATCTGTGTCTGTTCTTCAAGGACATGGAATTGGTTGGCCTCCTCCTACCTATGAGGAGACAGAACTGAAATGACTTTATCTTTCTGATATTGTAAACTATTCGCACACATTCCCTGGACGAAGCAGCAGCAGGAGCATGAAGAATGCTCTCTGCTGAGCAGATACAGAAATATATTAGAATTATGGAGTCATTTTAATAAATCATTTTAGCCTTCTGAATTTGTCGTCAAGAGTCCTTTCTTCAATGCATGGACCATGACGATAAGGGGCAGGGGCAGAGCAGCTGCTCTAAACCCATTCAGGACATGGCCAGTGATGAGCCCAGGGAAATGCAGAGCCAGTGTGTCTGAGTCAGCACAATTTGTACAATTGCCCCTGGCTGGGACTGGCTGCTGCATGAACATGGTAGAAAAGAATTCCTGGAAATGCAGTTTTTCCCTTAGGAGGGACGGGGGCACTGGGAGACACCACGGACAGCAGGGGGGCTGTGGGGGCTGCAGGCAGGCTGTAATTGTGGAGCAGAGAGCTGGATGCCATCCCCACAAGGAGAGCTGTCCCCTCCACAGTGCCCCCAGCACTCTGCCCTCAGCACAAAGACATTCCTGTTTGCTTCTCTGCTGTAACAACCAGGGGAAATGCAGTGCAGGTCAATGAATTCCTCTCTGCCCCTAACAAAGTTGTGTCTTTTCAGGATCCAGATTTAACCCTTGGTGTCTTTTAGGTCTGACTCCAAGAGGTGTGGAGCACCCCTTGCTCTGACTGCTCCAGCTTGACCTTCATGCCATGTAATCATAGAAACATGGAATATCCTGAGCTGAAAGGGACAGAATCCCCAAATCCCCGGGGCTGGAAAAGCCCTCCCAGCCCAGGGAGTCCCAGCTGTGCCCCATGCCCACCTTGTCCCCAGCCCAGAGCTCTGAGTGCCACCTCCAGGTGACACCTCCAGGGCTGGGCACTCCAAAGCTCCCTGGGCAGCCCCTGCCAAGGCCTGAGCACCCTTTCCATGGGGAAATTGCTCCTGAAAAAGGACCTATAAGGACCATTGTGTCCAGCTTCTGGCCCTGCACAGGACCACCCCAAAAACCCCAACACGTGCCTCACTTCTCAAACAAACGTGTTTTGATTGGAGCCTTTCACAGCATTGCTTTTATTTTATAGGAAGTCTTCTGGGTCTGGAATGTGGGTCCTGGGTGACACTGCTTGGGACTGGGGCTGCCTGCAGCAGAAATGCCCAAGAACCTGCTGGGCACAGCAGGGGACCTGCCCCAGCCCTGTTTGTCCACCCCTGTCCCCATGTCCCTGCAAAGGGACACCAGGGTGTGCCCAGCTGAGCCACCCCAGTGCCACAGGCTGAGGGGTCCAGGGCTGTGGGTGGTGACAGCACGAGAGGCACAAAGTGAGGCACAAGAGCCAGGATGTCTGGGGAAAGCTAAATTTTAATGAAACTGTTTCTGAGTTGTCCCTCAGCACAAGAACTCAGGCAAAACCGTCCAGAAACGGGCAAAAGCAGGGTTTTTATTGCAGACAAGCTGCCTGCAGGACGGGCTCGCTTAGGGCAGAGCTTTTCCTCGAGGGTTTGCTCTCCCCCTCGCCCCGGCTGGGCTCCATCTCAGCACAGGAGGGACTCGGGCTGTGGCTGCCACCAGAGCCTCACCCGGGCTGGGGGGACACTGCGGGGACAGCTGGAGGGAGGGACATGGTCGGCGGGGGTAGGAGGGGAGTGGGAGGCAGACAGGTGTTCCAGCTGTGCCCGGTGCCCACCGTGGGGCTGTCCTGGCCCCCAGGGCTCGGCTGCTGGGCCGTCCCCGGCACACTCCGGGCTATCAGCCGGGCCCCCCGCCCCAGCCGTGCCCAGCTCGCCCCTATCGGCCCGGGCAGCCCCCGAGCCCCTCCCCAGAGCCCCTCCCCGATAGCCCCGGGCTGCAGCCCCAGATAAGCCCGGCCCGGGCGGCGCAGGCTGAGAGGGAACGGGCAGGGTCAGCACAGGGGCTGGACAGACGGATGGACAGACATCCATCCACACATCAGCCTGGCCAGGTGCTATGGAATCACAGAATGGTTTGGGTTGGAAGGGACCTTAAACCTCCCCCAGTGCTACCCTTGCCATGGCAGGGACACCTCCCACTGTCCCAGGCTGCTCCCAGCCCCAGTGTCCAGCCTGGCCTTGGGCACTGCCAGGGATCCAGGGGCAGCCACAGCTGCTCTGGGAATTCCATCCCAGCCCCTGCCCACCCTGCCAGGGAACAATTCCTAATTCCCAAGATCCCATCCAGCCCTGCCCTCTGGCACTGGGAGCCATTCCCTGGGTCCTGTCCCTCCAGGCCTTGTCCCCAGTCCCTCTCCAGCTCTCCTGGAGCCCCTTCGGGCCCTGGCAGGGGCTCTGAGCTCTCCCTGGAGCTTCTCCTCTCCTGTCCACGGGGTACATTGAGTTTTCCCGTCATGTTTTCCTCTCAGGGCAGGTGGGAGCTGTTCCAGGACAGGGGTTCAGGGTCTCCTCCACCCCTGCCTGGTGCCCCCAGGCAGGATTCACACCAACACACGGACCAGGAGGATGGGAGAGGAATGTCCCCAGCGAGCCCTTCCCTCTGCTCCTGTGGCCATGGGGCCACTCTCCCCTCTTCCCCCGTGGCCCCTGGGGGAGCCCAGGGCTCTGTGGACAGGCTCAGCCGAGCTGTGCTGCAGGAAAAGCACCTGGAGGGTGCTTGGTTTGCCTGTGCTGGCAGCAGGGGTGCAGAGCAGGTAACCCTCAGCCAGGTACACCCCAACACCTCAGGGTAAGGGCCTTGCTCTCCTCAGCAAGGCTCCAGCACCCTTTGTCCCAGGCCAGGTGAGCTCCGAGGGGTGTCACCAGTGCTCCCAGCACTGCAGCCGCCACAGGCCAGCTGGCTCTGCCTCTCACTGCTTTGCAGAAGGTTCCCTTCATCACAGAGCTCCACAAAAGGTCCCAGCGTGTCTGGGAGCCACGAGGGCTGTCCTGCACCTCACAGTCCTGGGGCACCTCACAGCCCTGCACCTCACAGTCCTGGGGCACTCGCTCACAAAAGGTTTCCTGTGTGCGAGGATGGCTCCAGGGGCACAACTCAGGCAAGGACTTTTCTCCCCCTGCTCATGGCAGGGGACCAGCTGGGTCAGGAACATGTTTCATGGGTCTTGTTCTGCCTTTACAGCCTTCACCTGGCAGTGCACAGAGCCAGACCTGTTCCCGTGTTGGGACTGGTTTTGGGAGGGCAGACCTGCTCTGACTCCACATCTGACCCCAACCTGCCACCGGCCTCTTATTCCAGTAGCAAAAAGGGCTCTGAAAATGGGGTGGAACCTGGGGAAATCCCTCTGCAGAGGGTGAGTGATTGTTTGGGGGCTGGAGGGAAGTCCTCCCTGCCCCAGGTGAGCACAAGTGAGCACAGTGCCTCACTTGGACCTGAGATCCAGGTGAGGCACTGAGCCTGGTCCTTGGGGCAGCCCCTCTCCCGCTGCCCAGACAGAGGCCATGGCTTCATCCCAGCACCTCGGTGGTCCCAGGGCTTGTGGGTGAGTCAGGGACTGGCCTGAGGTCATTCTGCTCAGCTCTGCCCAGCACCAAGCTCTGGGCAGAACCAGGGAGTCCCAAACAACAGCTGAGCAGGGATGGGCTCAGGGCACGTCCCACAGACCCTGCTGCACCCCAGCCCAGGGGGTGCTTTGGTTTGGGGCTCCTCTTCACACACCCAGGCAGAAAGGGAGCTCTGAGACCAGGGTCAGGACCAGGGTCAGGACCAGGGTCTGAATCAGGACCAGGGTCAGGATCAGGATCAGGGTCAGGACTGGGACCAGGGTCAGGATCGGGACCAGGGTCAGGACCAGGGTCTGAATCAGGACCAGGGTCAGGATCAGGATCAGGGTCAGGACTGGGACCAGGGTCAGGACCAGGACCAGGATCAGGACCAGGGTGAGGACCAGGACCAGGATCAGGGTCAGGATCAGGACCAGGGTCAGGACCAGGGTCAGGACCAGGGTCAGGACTGGGACCAGGGTCAGGACCAGGATCAGGACCAGGACCAGGATCAGGACCAGGGTCAGGACCAGGACCAGGATCAGCGTCAGGACCAGGACCAGGATCAGGACCAGGGTCTGGGTCCGGGTCATGTTTGGGGTCACGGTGGGGGGTCCCACCCCCATGCCCAGGACTCGAGCCCATTCTCTGCAGTTTATGGGATGTTTATGGGCTGTCCCATCACAGACTGGTGGATGAGTTGGCAGAGGCTCAGGGTGCTGAGTCACCGTCCCAGCCCCAGCCTGGCCGTGCTCAGGGGTGATAACTGGCGTGGCACAAACAGGAGCCTTGTGGGCAGTGATAAGGCAGCCCCTGGCCCCAGGGCAGTGTCCCCTTTCTGCTGAGTCAGACTCTGACACAGCAGAAAACATTTCTGCTGAGCCATAGCGGCAGCCAGGGGAAAACAGACAGCTTTTTAAATGTATTATTTATTTTTCTTAGCAGAACCAGGAGGGCGGCTCTGGACTCCCCAGCACTGCTGCTCACTGCTGTGTCAGTGGGGGGCTCAGGACCCTCCTCTGTCTGTGGGGCAGAGCCCGGGGCAGGCTCAGGAGATCTGCATTCCCAAAGGGATGGTGGGACACGTCCTGAGATCCAGTTGGGGGCAGGGTGTGTGGAAGGTGCCAGCTGTTGTTGAAACTTCTCCTGTTCCCACAAGAGAGGGAATTTCACACCTTGTCCTCCTCCTCCCCTGCTCCCCCTGTGCTGGCCACAGGCAGGGCTCCCTGTGGGCAAACTGAGGCACAAAGCAGAGTGGCTGCTCTCCAGAAATGCCAGGAAATGCTCATGGCAGGGGCAGACCCCCCTCAGGAAAGGGGAATATTTGCTGTCCCATGTCCTGCTCCTACCCAGGGACACAGCAAGATAAAGTCTTCCTCAGAATGAATAGAATTCCCTAAAATGCTTAGAATTCTTTAACTAGAATCTTAGAATCACGGAATCCCAGACTGGTTTGGGTTGGAAGCGACCTCAAAGCCCATCCATTTCTATGGGGACACCTCCCAGTATCCCAGGTTGCTCCAAGCCCTGTCCAGCCTGGCCTTAGCCAGGCTTTTGCCCACGTTCTGACTGGATAGTGATGCCCAGTTTGGGGGTGGGGGTGTCGTGTCCTCTTGACCAACCCAGCCCCAGGCCAGGGAGGTGGGTGCTGAGCCAGGTGTGCTCCAGCCAAGCCCCTCCTGTGCTCCCAACCCGGCCTCTCCCGCTGGGACTGGGGAGCTCTTGGGTCAGTGTGGTTTAGGGAGACCCACAGCACAAAGTGATTGTGTTGGGAAGCACAAAGCTGTCCAGGCTGAGCTCCATGGACTGAAAGGCACAAAATTCACCCAGGATCTCCTGTGACCCCAGGAGCTTGTGTTTTTCACAAGTCCCTCCCAAACAGGCCCTGGGTGAGGGTCTGGAGGCACCAGCACTGCCCCAGGAAGTGCCTTTTCCTTTCTGCTTGGAATGTGGCAACTTCCCAGGGCAGCCTCTGCTGGTTCATGCCCAGGGGACCACAGGCCTTTGGGGGATGCAAAAGGACCAACAGACCCTCGGGATGAGGCAAAAGGGCCAACCAGTTTTTTGTTGACACAAACAGCAGCAAATCCACTTTTTCCAGGCAGGGAAACTGAGGCACGGATTGAAGCGAGGAGGGAAGAAGAGCAGAGTGACTGGGGCAGACCCACTTTGTTCTCCCAGGACCCCCACCTGCCCTGAGACCCCGCTGCTCCCATTAGTGACTGGGATTTCCAGCAGAGGTGCCGGGGTTTGGCTGCTCCAAGCCCACCCCTAGTCTTGGATGTGGGTTTCCCACCAGGCAGGGTTTGGTGCTGAGCTCTGCTGATTTGGGATTATCCACCCTCAGAGGTAAAACCTGGGCTGGGGTCCTGGTGTGACAAGAGGCAGAGGGAGCAGAGCAGAGCTGGGGGCGAGCTGTCCCTGCACTGCAAGGCTCAGTTTACCCCACTCAGCTGCAGAGGTGTCCCCAGCTGGACAGGGGACAGGGATGAGGCTGGAGCCACGGGGCAGCTGCTGCCCAGGTTCGCAGCTTCCAGGTGCGGGAAGCACCGGCACCCCTGTCCCCAAAAACCCCTGCCCCAAATTTCCTTGTTGTGCACTGTCCCAGCCCCAGTGCCCCGGGGAGCCTCCTGGCTGCCCAGTTTGGTCCATCCCTGCTGGAAGCAGTGAATAACTCTGTGATCTGTGATTGTCCCCAGCCCCAGCTGGGCTCAGCAGGGCCTGCCCTGCCCGGGGGGAGCTGGGGTTTGTGGCACAGAGGGGCTGGGATAAGGCACTTCCCAGCCCCCTGCAGCACCCAGCACGGGCTCTGCAAAGCACGGGCCAGGCTCGGGGCAGAGGTGGGCACAGCAGGAGCTCAGGAGTCACCCCTGACAGCTCCTGTCTCTCAGCGGGGAGCTGTGCTGCTTTCACTGCCCGTGTCAGACACTGCTGCCTGGGGATGACTTCCTGCTCCTCCTTCCACCCTGTGTGATGTGGGGGATGTGGGGGATGGGGGG
>VXAX01002725.1:41320-60234 GCA_013399835.1 Leptocoma aspasia
CTTTTTGTAACTAACTCAAGGAATGAATAAGAGAACCAAGAAATTCTTCGCCTAAAGAAAACAACATGAAGACACAAGAAAAGAGTTATTGCCTCCTTGTCTTTACCTTAGTAGACACCCTGGAGCCGAGAAATTGATTTATGTGATGAGGTGAGGAACAGAAATTAAGCAGAAAGACACCCTTTGTTTGAGAGGAATGTTTGAATCCTGTATGAAGAAATATGAATATGCAACAGGCTGTTGCTTTTAAGGGGTAACCCTTATTAGTGCTTTGTGCTTTTCCTGAGAGAGAAGCACCTGGACGTCCGTAATTCTTTGCTTTTATTGTCTCTTTTATTGTCCTAACCCTAATTATCCAAATTTGTACTACCTTAATTTTTTCTTATTAAGCTTTTAAAATTAAAAAAAAAAAAAAAAGAAGCAAGTGGGAAGCGTTTTTCACAGCTGGTGACCTTGGGGTCACTGGTACCCACCAGGACCCCAGGCCCTTTTCCAGTTCTCCTTTCTGGTCAGATAGTCCTCATCTGGAATAAAAGCACTGATTATAATGAAATTTAACCCAAAATCTGTGGGACAGGTCTGCTCAGGCCCAAAGCATCAGCACAGTCTGTCCTCAGGCTCTGGTTTATTCCTGCTAATTACGGTTAATGATAACAACGAGCTGTTGTGACTCAGATGAGTGTGTGAGTCCTGTGGGATTGACTTTCCAAGCGCCCTCCCATCTCAATTCAGGAGCCATTCCCCTGCAGGAAGGTGATCAGTGCCCAGCTGTCTCAGTCTGCAATCCCACCCCAGCCCCTCTGACAGCCCTGGGGCCACTGCCAGCCTCCCCAGGGAGCCTTGCTCACAGAAACCCAGGGGAACACCCTCCCCATGCCCAGTGGGGCACAGAGACTGAAGTGACCTGTTTCTTTTCTGGAACTTTATTTTCTTCTAGTGCAAGGTGTCCCTGCCCATGGCAGGGGTGGAACTGGATGGGTTTTAAGGTCCCTGCCAACCCAAACCCTTCCATCTTTCCATGATTCTGTCCCATGTTTCCATGATTCGTGGGGGTTTTATCTCAGCCTGGCTGAGAGCTGCGACACAGCCCCTGCACGCTGGGCCCATAGCCCAGAGCGTGGCCACTGCTGGCCATGGGCCTTGTGCTGAGCTTGCAGGGTCTCAGGGAACTGAGCCGTGCCAGCTTTGCTGTCTGTGGGCTCGTGCTGTGGGTTTGTTTTTGCCAGCTCTAGCAGAGGAGGCAGCTTTCCTTCCCAGGATGGCAAAGGCTCTTCTGCTCCTCAAACACACATTTACTGGATGCAGAGAACAGCAAAACTCTGAGCTGAGGGACAGAGATTCAAGGCTCCAGCACACTGGGGCAGTGCAGAGAAATACCTACCAGGGTGACAGGGCCTTCAGGAGAGGGGACCAGAGGGGCACGAGACAGTGAGAGATGGGCATGGGCTGCCACTGGGGACCTCATGGCTACAAACAACTCTGGAATGCTCAGCCAAGGAAATACAAGCTCAGAGGGACAAGAATGGTTTGGAGGTGACAAAGAGAGCAAAGAATGAGCATCTGGTGTGGGAAAATGCAGCATGCTTAGGTAAGGGGGGTGTGCAGGGATACAGGCAGGACAACAGGGAGAGATTCCCCGTGCTCTGCACATCCCATGCACAAGGACAAGGTCTAGACATTCACATGGGACAGCCTGGAAAGTTTTTTGGAGAGATGGGGGGATCTGCACACCCATGAACACGGTGTCTGTGAGGGAGAAGGTCACAGGAAATGTGATTCAGGGCTGAACCACAGGTAGATGGATAAGCCCCATCCCTGGAAGTGTTCCAGGCCAGGCTGGATGGGGCTGGGAGCAGCCTGGGATAGTGGAAGCTGTCCCTGCCCATGGCAGTGGGCTGGAATTGGATGAGCTTTAATGCCCCTCCCAACCAAATACTCCTTTAATTCTATGATTTCTGCTTTTCAACAAATTTTGTCTCAGCAAGCATCAAGTCAACCAAGTGTCTGATGATCCTAAATCTCTCCAGGACCAGCTGTAGAAATCTGCAGAAGACCCTGATGCAGAAGCCTGGGCAAGAAGGAGTAAAAGCACTGCTGTACCTCAAATTCCTGATGTGCACTGGAGCAAGAAACTTAAACCAGGATTAGAGCAGGATGTGTCCGGGAAGGGGCAGAACCTTTCTGGGGCAGCACCGTTTTGGGGCCAACGTCCCTGTTCTGGTCTGTGGTGACCCAACAACACAAAGGACAGCTCCAGGCAGCAGTGGGGTCAAGGGGTGGGCATGAACTGCTGGTGAGAGTAGATCCACTGGAGAGGGATCTCCCAAAAGAGCCCCAAAGCCCCTGGGCCCATCTCCAGCACGGCCCAGAACAGGCTGCCCACGCTCACCAGTGCATGAAGAGCAGGAAGCCCCATGCCAGGGTGGGGAACCTTACCCACAAAAAGTGTCCCCCAGAGCCCAGGCAGAGCCCCAGGACCACCCTGTTTGGATCAATGCTGGAGCCAGGACTGGTGATCCCATTTCCTATCCAATGTCTCTTTCATCCTGCCTCCCTCTTTCATTTTACTCTTTCATTTCTCTCACGATCACAAAGCAGGGGCAAAACTTGCATCCATTCCCATGCCAAGGGTGGAGCTGGCCAATAAAGCTTGGCGAGCTTTGTTCTTTGGACTCTTGTGGCTTTTGCCATTCCTTTGTGGCCGTGGGCACCTCTGACTCTTGGGTGCTCCCCTCTACACAAGAGTGGGATGTGACACCTGGTACGACTGAGTCACCGAACGATAAAACAACAGATTCCAAAGAGAAAGCAGCTGAGATGAACACACAGTGATGCACTGGGGAGAACACGTCAGATGGAAGATGACAGGCTGGTGGCTGACAATTATCTCTCAGGAACAAGCTGTCACTGCTCTGACAATGTTACAACACAGTTCAGTGATCAGCAGCTCCAAAAACAAACCAGATATTAGAAATTCCCTGGCAAGGAGTAGGAAATGTGGCCAGGACAGTGCAGGGCAGCTGAAACTGCCTCAGTCCTGTGCCTCGAGGGGCAAAACTCTTCTTGTGGAGGGACCAGAGGTGGCAAAGGGTCCAAAGTGGGTGGGGGAAGATCTGCTCAGTGACATCTCCAGTGTGAGGGGTTAGAAGCACAAAGTTCTTTTCTGCCTGCCAGGAGGGGACAGCCGGGGGGGTCGGGCTCTGCTCCCAGGGAACAGGGACAGGAGGAGAGGGAACGGCCTCAGGCTGGGCCAGGGCAGGCTCAGGGTGGGCACCAGGAGGAATTTCCCCATGGAAAGGGTGCTCAGGCCTTGGCAGGGGCTGCCCAGGGAGCTTTGGAGTGCCCAGCCCTGGAGGTGTCACCTGGAGGTGGCACTCAGAGCTCTGGGCTGGGGACAAGGTAGGGAGGTCTCTTCCAGCCTCAGGGATTCTGGAATCACCAGGGCAGGGTCTCCCAGAGCCTGAAGTGCTCACACGTGAAATTTAGAAAGATTTGCTCCTCAGGCAGGTGATTCATCACTGAAACAGCAGTGATGGAGTGAAGAAAAGAGCAAATCAGCCCCCAGAGCTGCTCCAGGAGGAAGACTCTGCCCCCACGCTGAGGGCAAGGGCTTTCCACGGGCTCTGGTGAAGCTTTTAGCACCAACAGATGTGCTCAGGTGTTACAAGAGGTGCATTGCTTCCCCTCAGCACCTGCATTTCTGGTTTGTGGTGGGAGTTGTTGTTCTTCCCTCTGAGCAGCAGCCTGTGTGTCATTTGCTGCCTTTTGCATTTATTCCATGGTTTGTTCCACACCCAGGGCCTGGGTCAGTCTCTGCTGGGCTCTTCTGCCTCATGCAGTGGTGCAGATCCCAGCTGCTGTGCAGGGCAGGAGGAGATGGGGTTTGTTGAGAAGGGCCAGGGCTGAGCAGACACCTGCCTTGGGAAGGGAACGCTGGATTGTTTCCCAGGCAGGAGGGGCTGCTTGGGGAAGAGCAAAAACAAAAACATTGTCCCTGTGCTAACGAACACTGGCACGAGCCAGAGCTCCTCCAAGAGAGGGGAAGTTCCTCCCCAGGGCCAGCACCTGTGCCAGAAGCTTTCCTGTTAAAGCTGCTGAGCTGAGTGCTCCTGAGGTGCTGGGCAGAGTTTAGAGGCTTCTCGGGCTGGTAAGACTGACAGTGATTTGGGGGCATGAATGTAGTCATAATGCAAATTAGCCGCTTCCTAGTCCTCAGGTTTCTGTGTCTGTCTCCTCAGGCCTGTAGCTGCTTTTTCTGGGGTGTTTTGTGCTATTTTAATGCTGTAAATGCTTTGCCTTGCTTCTGCGTTTTGCAAAATTCTTCTCAAAATGTGTCTGGTTTAGACCCTTGTGCTGTGTCAACAAGGAATGGGAAGGAATTTTCTTGGTTAAGTCTTGTTGGTTGATTGCTTTGGGGTTGTTTTTTGGGGGGGGTTTTTTGGGTTTTTTTGTTTTGTTTTTTTTTTTTGGAAAATGACTATAAAACTGGTCCCAGCCTCTAGGCAGGCAGAGGAGGCCAAGGCACAATGGTGTGAAATGTCTTTTATTGCTCAAATCAGACCAGGCTGGAGGGCTGGAGCACCCTGGGATGCTGAAAGGCGACCCTGCCCATGGCAGGGGTGGAATGGGATGGGCTTTAGGAGTCCTTCCAACCCAAACCCTTCTGTGATTCTTTTATGATTCAGGTTTCCACTGGAGGCCTCAGGAGAGGGTTTCCAAGTCTCAGATGCAGATAAAGAAAATGTTTTATGTCTTAGCATGTCTTAGCATTCTCCTGAAGCCACCGTGGGCCTCCTGCAGGTCCTGGCCCACACAGGGTGCTGGTGTTTGGGGCAATCCCTGCCCCTCTGAACACTCATGAGAGAGATCCCTGGGCTCCCCGTGCCTTGGTGCAGGTTTGGGGGCTGGAAGCTTCTCTCTCAAGCACTGGGGTGGCAAAAGGAGCCCAAACTGAGTGAGAGTCACAGAGCATCCCCTCCTCCCTCAGGGCTGTTTGTCCCCAGGTGCTGTTGTCCTGATGATAAGGTGTGCCTGACCTTGCAGCCTGCCTGGGGGGGACTGCACTCGTGTCCTTGGTGCCATCAGCTGCTGCCAGCTCCTCAGGAGTGCCCAGCCCCACGGCACCTCCCTCCCTGGCTGCTGCCTGTGCCAAACCCTCTCCTGGGCTGTCCCCTCTCCTGGGCTGTCCCCTCTCTGCCCCTCTCTGCCCTGCTCTGTCCCCTCTCTGCCCTGCTCTGTCCCCTCTCTGCCCCTCTCTGTCCTGCTCTGTCCCCTCTCTGCCCCTCTCTGCCCTGCTCTGTCCCCTCTCTCACAGCTGTGTCACCCCCCTAGTGCTGTCCCCTCTGGCACAGCCCCGTGCCCCGGATGGCGGTGGCCCTGGCGGTGGCCCTGGCGGTGGCCCTGGTGCTGCTGGCTGCCGGTGTGGTGGCACCAGTGAAGGACCCTCTGCTGAACGTCTGCATGGATGCCAAGCACCACAAGAGCGAGCCCGGCCCCGAGGGGAAGCTCTATGAGCAGGTGGGAGCTGCTGCTGGGCTGGGTGGGACAGCCTGGCCCTGTACCCGCATATTATGGGCTGGCTTGGGCTTGGCCACCACTTGCCTGAGGGCTAAAGCCATGCTGGCCGTGAGGTGGGTTTGTTTGCTGCCTGCTTTCAGCAAGTGGCCGGAGCAGGGGCAGGGGTGTGCCAGCTCAGTGCCACCCCTCTTGGAGCCCCTGCTGAAGCTCAGTGCCCCAGGGCACAGCAGGGGAGGGCCGGGGGAGGGACCCTAACTCGTCCCCTCCCGGTGTGGGACATCTCCTGCCCTGCCCCAGCCCTGGGCACAGGAGGAGGGGGCTCGTTTCTGTTCCTTGGGCTGGCACCAAGTCCTGCTGAGGATCTCCTGCTCCTCCAGCTCTGCCTTGCTGCAGTGCCCGGCTCCTGAGTCCAAAGAGACCCAGGGCTTGCTGGAGAAGCCAAAATGCCGTGTTTGCTGGAGGCTCCTGCTGTGGGCTCTGCCCTCCTGCAGCTGCTCCTGTCCCTGCTCTGTTGCAGTGCTTCCCCTGGAAGGACAACGCCTGCTGCACAGCCAACACCAGTTTGGAAGCCCACAAGGACCAGTCCTACCTCTACAACTTCAACTGGAACCACTGTGGGGTGATGCCAGCCAAATGCAAGCGCCACTTCATCCAGGACACGTGCTTGTACGAGTGCTCGCCCAACCTGGGGCCCTGGATTGAGCAGGTAGGACCAGACCGAGGAGTCAGGGAGCTCTTTGGGTTGGAAGGGACATTGAAACTCGTCCTGTTCCACCCCTGCCATGGCAGGGACACCTTCCACTGTCCCAGGCTGCTCCCAGCCCCAGTGTCCAGCCTGGCCTTGGGCACTGCCAGGGATCCAGGGGCAGCCACAGCTGCTCTGGGCACCCTGTGCCAGGGCTGCCCACCCTGCCAGGGAACAATTCCTCTTCAATATCTAGGGTGTCTCAGCTTTTCCCACAGGGTAGAAAGATTCCAAGGACCTTTCTGGCCTCTGACTGATGGAAGAATTCCTTGTGTCAAGACACATCTCTGCTGGGGCTGAGACTCCTCTGGGATCAGCTGTGGATCCCCGTGGGAGGGACTGTGGGGGTCTGGGGTGTGGCAGATCTTGCCCTTGACCTCCAGGGGCCCTCCCCAGCGTGCCTGGCCCTGTGTCCTGCAGGTTGACAGCAGCTGGCGCCGGGAGAGGATCCTGCACGTGCCCCTGTGCAAGGAGGACTGCCAGGAGTGGTGGGAGGACTGCAGGGACGCCCGCACCTGCAAGGAGAACTGGCACAAGGGCTGGAACTGGGCAACAGGTCGGTGGGCTCTGGCAGCCTTTCCTCACCCCCAGGCAGGTCACTGGCAGTGTCCCTGCTGCCAGGACCCCGAAGAGCTCTCACTCCTCTGGGTGGTCACGCAGGTGGCCAAGCCCCCCCGCCCAGCTCAGGTGTGGCCATGGGCAGGTGACCTGCTCCTCCCAGGGGAAGGGCAGGAGGGAAGGGCTGTCCCTGCGCTCCCACTGGGGTTTTCTGTCCCCAGGAAGGAACCACTGTCCCTGGGGCTCCGTGTGCAGACCCTTCAGCCAGGTGTTCCCCCGAGCCAAGGACCTGTGTGAGAAGATCTGGTCCAACTCCTTCAAGTACAGCCCCGAGCCCCGGGGCAGCGGCCGCTGCATCCAGATGTGGTTCGACCCTGCCCAGGGCAACCCCAACGTCGCTGTGGCCAAGTACTATGCCTGGAGAAAGAGATCCTCCCCTGCTCCTGAGAGGGCCCGAGCTGTGCGTGCCCTGCCGGGGCCTGTGCTGCTCCTGCTGCCCCTGGCCCTCGTGCTGCTCCCCAGGGACCTGGGGGCTGGGGGGTCCCGGGGCTGGGGGTCCCTGTGACCACCCTGGGGAGGGGCACGGCCTGGACTGCTCCAGCCTCCCTGCCAGAGCAGCTGGCACAAGTAGCTCTGTCTGTCTGTCCCAGTGCCCGGCATAAGCTGTGCTGTTGGACCTTGACAGCACCTTCTGGCTGCTGACCAGAAGAGGGAATTTCTTGTCCCTGCGGGAAGAGCAGTGCAATCTCTGCTCTGAGGTGGGAGCTGCTGCGTATCTGTTCCCAGCCCTGGCCATGTGCTGAGCTCTGGGGTCTGCTCCTTTGGGCTGTTGTGACTCCCTGAAGGGCAGCCTTGATAATAAAGTCTGGCTCTGGATCAGCCTTGTGGTACTGATGTGAAATGCTCCTGACGAGGGGGAGTGTCCTGGGGGTGGAGGGAGGAGGCTGGGCTGGGGGTGGTGGTGGCTGTGGGGTCTGTACATGTAGGAATTGGCCTGGGGGGAGGAAAGATCATAAAAGTGTAAATGGTTGGATTGGAAGAGATGTCAAATCTCATCTCTTTCCACTCTCCTGCACTGGGCAGGGACACCTCCCACTGTCCCAGGCTGCTCCCAGCCCCACTGTCCAGCCTGGCCTTGGGCACTGCCAGGGATCCAGGGGCAGCCACAGCTGCTCTGGGAATTCCATCCCAGCCCCTGCCCCCCCTGCCAGGGAACAATTCCTAATTCCCAAGATCCCATCCAGCCCTGCCCTCTGGCACTGGGAGCCATTCCCTGGCTCCTGTCCCTCCATGCCTTGTCCCCAGTCCCTCTCCAGCTCTCCTGGAGCCCCTTCAGGCCCTGGCAGGGGCTCTGAGCTCTCCCTGGAGCTTCTCCTCTCCAGGTGAGCACCCCCAGCTCTCCCAGCCTGGCTGCAGAGGGGCTCCAGCCCTGGAGCAGCTCCCTGGCTCCTCTGGGCTCTCCAGCAGCTCCAGGTCCTGGCTGTGCATGGACCCCCAAACTGCAGCAGCTCTGCTGTGGGGTCTGACCTGAGCAGGGACAGAGGTGCAGAACTGTCCCTGGTGTACCCCTGGCCCTCCCTGTCCTTGGCTGCAGCCCAGGTGAGCTGGCTCAGCCCTGCCCACACCTGCCTTGGGCTCAGGAGCCCTTCAGAGCAGGGTGAAGGTTCCAGACCTGCAGGACCTGGGCAAAGACCTGCTGCTCTGCTTGTTTGGGGTTTTTCTTCCTCTGAGCAGAAACTTCAGCAGAACTTCAGCAATTTCTTGAAGGGAAATGCAGAGGGTGGGAAGAGCTGGATGCCCTGCCTGGAGAGGGGGATAGAGAGGGGGTCCTGCTGATTTTGGGGTTGGATAAAGCAGAAACCAGCCTGACTCCTCCATCTCAAAGCTCAGCATCCTGAGTGAGGTGGAGGTGTGGCAGAGCAGGGGAAGCACCTGAGCAAGGAACCCCCAGGTGACACCACTGATGCCTTCCCTAAAGCTGCTGAGCTGGCACAGCCCAGAGACACCTGGCTGCCCCTCCAGGGGCTTTATTCTATAAAAGCCCAGTCCTAGATTTTTAATCTGGGCATCTTCTAGCACCCCCTTTGCCCAAGTACCCTCTAGGGATGCCCCTCAGGGCCCCTTCCCAGGGCTGGGCTGAAGAGATTTGCCCACAGCCCTTGGTCTGGGTGGGTGACATCAATCTCTGCTCAGTAATGGGCTTTGCTGGCTTTAATAGAATTCCTTCCATCTTGTTTCAAATTGTGAATTATACTGGTAGTTGCAGCTACCTGTGCTGTGCAGTAAATAATGCTGATTAAGATCTCTTAGTCTAATCATTATCATAATGAATTATTTATTTATAGAAATATATTTGGGTTCCCATCCTCAGTCCTGGAGGACCAAGCCACGGAAAGGTTCAATCACAGCTGTGCAGTGCTTTAGACAGCAGTCACTGACCAGGGCTGGGGCTGGATCCAGCCTCACCTCGACTCCCCTGGGGAGGAGTTCAGGAAGCCACGGGGTGGTGGCCTGGGGGTCACTGGGGAGTGTCTGGGGGTCCTTTCTGCTCCTCAGGACTCAGTGGGAGGATTTCATGATAAATTTTGTCTCCCACTCTGCCCATGGGGCAAAGCCAGGGCTGCCTGGGCCAGGCCAAGTCCAGGCTGCAGAGCTTTGTAGGACTTCAAATATTTTCAGGAGTTTTTCAATCAGTACAGCTGTTTCCAGAAGCTTTTCTGGATCATTTTTCTTTTTAAATGTTCCTAATGATGTAGCCTCTGTTGCAGCTGATCACTAAATCCTTGCCTTTACATGAAACAGAGAAGCACTTTCTAACTTAAATATGATGCACCTAATCTAATTGCTCTAAATAGAGTATCTTGTCTCCAACGTTTGAAGGTGGAGCCCACAGCTGACCAGGGCTTAGAAATGCTCTCTAGCCCACGTGTGGGGTGTGAGGTTTGCCCTGCCTGCCCCAGGGGAGAGGGAACACTGTGAGCAAAAACCCACCAGCTCAGAAGGCAAAGCTGCTGCAGTGCAGGGAGGATCTGGTTTGGGCAGCTCCTGCTGCTGTGGGCCTGGTGTGGGCTCTGCTCAGCTCTGCTGCTGTGTCCAGAAGATTCCAGGTTCTTGTCACTCAGAAGGACGTTGGGATCCTGCAGAGGGGTGGTGGCAGGGGTGGTGGCACCTCCTCCTGTCCCGGCCACCCTGTGCCTGCAGTCTGACCTCATGGCTTCCAAACATTTATGGTTTTATCCTGTCAAGTGGCCTTGGGCTGAGCTCCAAGGGATGCTGCAGCCAGCTCCTCCCTGGGGCACTCCCAGCTCCTTTCTAAGGCTGAGTGTCCCCAGCAATTCCTCACAGCTCTGGCTGGTTCTGACCCAGGACCGGTGGGTCCGTGCAGGTTGGTTCTGACCCAGGACAGGTGGGTCTGTGCAGGTTGGTTCTGACTGGTTCTGACCCAGGACAGGTGGGTCTGTGCAGGTGGGTTCTGACTGGTTCTGACCCAGGACAGGTGGGGCTGTGCAGGTTGGTTCTGACTGGCTCTGACCCAGGACAGGTGNGTTCTGACCCAGGACAGGTGGGTCTGTGAAGGTGGGTTCTGACTGGTTCTGACCCAGGACAGGTGGGTCCATGCAGGTTGCCCAGGTAAATGCACCCCGGCTGAGGAAGGGGGTGCCCAAAGCAGGGGCTCAGAGAGGAGCTGGTGGCTGCTCTGGGGAGGTGACCAGGGAGTGGGGCCAGCACAGAGGGGATGGGAGGGGGTCCTGGGCAGGGTCAGCAGAGCCTGGGCTGTGGAGCACCAGGGGATGGAGAGCTGGGGATGCACTGCAGGCAGAGAGGCAGCACTTGGGAGGAAGATGAAGAGAAACTGTTTGGTCTCAGCCCTGCCCCAAAATACTTCCTACACCCTGGGATATCTGACTTTTGTCCATCTGATGGATTTGCCCACACAGCCCTAGGGGCATGAGCAGGAATGTGACATTCCCCGGGGTGTCCATGGTGGTTATTTCAAGGAGAGCAGAAATGCCACTGAGCAGGACCCTCACTGCTGAAGATCTTCGTTCTGTGGGGTGTTTTATCTGCTTTTGTTTGTCTGGCTTTTGCAGCTGAAAGCACTGGTGGGCCTCAGCAAGGTGGGCTTGGGAACAATGAGGCAGAGGTATTTCCTTGTCCTTGGATCCCTGGCAGTGCCCAAGGCCAGGCTGGCCACTGGGGCTGGGAGCAGCCTGGGACAGTGGGAGGTGTCCCTGCCATGGCAGGGGTGGCACTGGGTGGGCTGGGAGGTCTCTCCAACCCCAGCCATTCCAGAATTCCCACACTGCACAAGGACAATGCCCAGGAGGTCGCGTTTCAGGAACCCATGAGGTTCATTAGAGATTAAATCAAAATAGCAATTTTTTTTTCAAACCTCACCAATGCAATGATTAGGCAAGAAGGGCACTAGAAGGTGCCAGGCATAAATTCCCACCTTTGTGGTGATCCCTGGCATGAGAAAAAAAACAGAAGTGATGATTTACAGAAGGAAATTGCACAAGCATGGAAAGCAAAGAGAAGGATGGGAAGGCAAGAAGTGATTTGCATTCAGCAAGAGGCAGATTAAAGTACAAGCTGCTCTGTTATTCAAATGGTGGGGAGGCACAGGGAGTGATGGATGGTGTGACCAGGCATGGCAGTTACTTGGTTTTTTGTTATAAATTATTTTTCCTGAAGTAGTCTAACATCAGCAGCAAAGTAAGAAATCAGGAAGAATAGGGGAAAAAATTAAAAGCTAATAAAACAGGTGGTTTAAAATTAGCAGGGCAGGGTGACAATTCCCCTGGGAGCACTGACAGAGGGGCAGGAGCAGCCCAAGGGCTGCTGGCAGAGATCTTGGAGCGTGAACAGGAGATAAATGGGGATGAAAACCAGCGTGGAGTGAGGCAACCCCAGAGCCTGCCCCAGGAGATGTGGAAAAGGGCAAAGAACCCCTGGGATTGACATCCAGTTCCTGAAAAACTGAGAACAGAGAAGGCCAGTCCCCATGGAGCACACAGGAGAGAAGAAATGCCGCTGAGCAGGACCTGCACTGCTGAAGGAACAAATTTCTCAGGAGTAAATGGTGACAAAGTGCTGTAATTTCTGCTGCAGCACGTCCAGCTGCCAGGCCACAGCCAGGGAACCAGGCTGGCCCTGGCTGCAGGCACGGCTGCCACAGCACCCTGGGGACCAGACAGCCTGAGCCAAGCCACCACGGCAGGGAGGACAAAACTCCTTGGAAAATGGAGTTATCAGTTGTTCATTGCCAAAGATGAAGGAAGCGGTCTGGTTTCTGCAGTTGTTCACTGCTTTCATCAATGAAAACAGCCTTTTTCTGGGGTGTGAGTGTCGCTGTTGTCACTGGGGACATAGATCTGATCCTCCCTGGGAGATCTGGCCTTTAATCCGTGTGCTGCGTGTGAATGCACCAGGCTGTGTTTGTTCCCCTGCCTGGCTGCTCACAGTGCTTGGGGTAGCTCCAGCCTCCCTCTGGGGCCTCCACAGCACCAAACCCAACTGGAGGCACCTTCCAGAGGGAGCACCAGGACCCCTCAGCAATGGAACAATTAAGATTCCACAGGACGTGAAGCACAAGGGCTCCTTTCAGGCACAAGGGTTTTATGGAGGTGCCATCCCAGAATGTGAGACCAGACTTGCTGAACACCCTTCTGCTGTATGAATATATTATAAGTTTTTCTGCATGCAGGCCTGCAGAAAATTTTTCCCATGAGAAAACATCTTTTTATTGTTTTTTACTCTGTACAAGTTTTTGTAAACAATCTCTAACTTGTGTTTCAAAAACATTTAAATTTCTCTACCTCTCTCCTAATATAAGAGATAGAAGTTTTCTTTCTTTCAACCTATAAAATAAAAAGGTATTATCTCTAATTGTTTACATTATCATTTACAATTGTTTACATTATACATTACATTATATATATGTTAGAATAGCTTACATTGTCTCTAATGTAAGCTATTCTAACATTCCTTGACAGAACTAGAAGCAGGAGCTTCGGATGCTCTGAGCTGAGCAAATAATAACCCAAATCCTTTGTGTTATATAGTCATGTTAATAAATCATATTTAACCTTCTAATATTATTGTCAAAAATCCTTTATTACTACACAAACCACAAGAATACCCTTCTGGGTTGGTTTGGGTGAGCTGTGGTTGTTCAGGGGGGGAAATGGGCTGCACAATCTCTCAGGGTTCCTTGTATTCCTGCTTTTCATGCTTCCATCAGAAATGTCATGTCAGATGTTTATTTTCCACCACTGCCCTGCACACCTCGTTCCCTGTTTGTGCATTTTGGGGTTCCTTATGTACATCCAGGGCAGCTTCTCCTCCTGCTGATGGGCTGATCTTCGTACCAGTGAGAGGGGGTCTTGAATCACAGGATCCCACAGGTTTTGGGTTGGAAGAGAGCTCAAAGATCATCTTGTTCCACCCCACACCCTGGGCAGGGACTCCTTCCACCAGAAGGTTCCACCAGTTTGTGGGTGTTATTTCAGGGATAACAAATAGCTGGGTCTCGGTGAGGAGCCACCAAACCCTTCCTGTATTTCCATCAGCAAGTCGTGTGGGCTGCTTGGATTTCTCAGCTTTAAAAAAACAAACACATACCTAAAGCTGAGGGGGAGGTGTGTTTGTTTTTCTTGAGCATCCTGGGTTTAAGCCAGACTTTGCACTCTGTGAGTCTCACCCAGACTTAGTCTGGGGACCAGACTTTGAGCAAAGATGTGACTGCAGGAATGCTGAGTGTGATCAGAGAGTGTCCATGAGGAGGGGCTGAGGGAGCTGGGAAGGGGCTCAGCCTGGAGATAAGGAGGCTCAGGGGGGACCTTGTGGCTCTGCACAAGTCCCTGCCAGGAGGGGACAGCCGGGGGGGGTCGGGCTCTGCTCCCAGGGAACAGGGACAGGAGGAGAGGGAACGGCCTCAGGCTGGGCCAGGGCAGGCTCAGGGTGGGCACCAGGAGGAATTTCCCCATGGAAAGGGTGCTCAGGCCTTGGCAGGGGCTGCCCAGGGAGCTTTGGAGTGCCCAGCCCTGGAGGTGTCACCTGGAGGTGGCACTCAGAGCTCTGGGCTGGGGACAAGGTGGGCATGGGGCACAGCTGGGACTCCCTGGGCTGGGAGGGCTTTTCCAGCCCCAGGGATTTGGGGGTTCTCTGATTGCTGGCTGCAGATGGATTTTCCCTTCAGAACTCTCCATGCAGACAAGGTTTCCCCTCCTGACTCCCCTGTGGGGCCACAAGGATCCCTAAAAGCACAACTGATCAAACAGAGAGCAAGGTGTGAGCAGAGGCTGTTTTTTCATCAGCACATTTCATAGAAAGAAGATTCTTCTGCAGGATTTATCTCCCAGCTCCAGCCTGTGGGCTAATGAAAGAAATGATCGCTCTTGAAAAATAAAAATACAAAAGGTAGGGTCAGGCATCTGATAAAGTCTCAGTTTTCAGAAAAATGCATCATTAATTGTGGTTGTTTGCTGGAGCAAAAAGTGGCCCAGCATTAAAATTATTTGCTTTTCCAAAATTTATCCAGAACCATTTTCTAACCCTGAATCCAGCACTGCCCACAGCAAAACCAGGTCCCTCTGATGAGTGAGGATGAAATAATTGCTGCTTAGCTTCCCAGGGTGAGTCACCTCGATCTGAAGGCTCTCGGTGTCACTGCAGAGGTCAGCAATAAATGTCACCCCACAAGGCTTCAATTCCCAGAATCTGAGGTATTATGAGATAAGCTGGATAATAAAAACACCCATAATGCTGACCACTGGGCACAGATCATCCTTCACCTGGATGTTGTTGAAAGAAGAAGCAAAAAGAAGCAGTTCAGCCGGGGAAGTGCCCAAAAGCAGGATTTTTATACCCAAGAAGCACTTCAGAGTGCTTCTGAGCTGAGATCCCTGCTCCCCCTGCTCTTAGCTGAGCTCTTCCATCACTCACTCGCTGTTTTCCCTGGGATCCCTTCGGGCCAGCCCAGCTCCTGTCCGGACACACCCACCCTGTAGCAGGGACTGTCCCCTGGCTCTGCTGGCAGCCCCAGCCCGCTGTCAGAGCCAGTGACACCCAGCACTCCGTGTCTGAGTGGCCCAAGCCTGGCTGTCCCCGTGAGAACAGCTGGCACTCCTCCCTGCAGCAGGAGAAACTCCCCCTGGCACTGCCCAGTCCTGCTTGTGCCACGGAACAATCCAGAAGGGTGAGAATTGCCAGGAAGAGTAAAGGTCTTGGTTTCCAAAATGGGAATGTGGTTAAAGAGAGCAATGAATGGGAACAATGAATGGGAACAATGAGTGGCTGCTGTTTCCAGATGTGTTTTTTCCCCTGTGCCAGGTGCCAGCTGGGATTTTCCTGAAGGAAGCCAGGGGCAGTGGAAGGTGCTCCCCCTGCCCATGGCAGATGGATGGAACTGGATCACAGGATCACAGAATATCCTGAGCTGGCAGGGTCATCCAGCATCACCACAGGGATCACTGACAGACCCCAACAGCCCCACCGTGTCCATGCCTGGCAGCTCCTGGAGCTCTGGCAGCCTCGGGGCCGTGCCCATTCCCTGGGGAGCCTGGGCAGTGCCAGCACCTCTGGGGAAGAACCTTGCCCTTCCAATGGATGATCCTCAAGGTCCCTTCCAACCCAAAGCATTCCATGGCTCTGTGATTCTTGGGCACCACAGGTAGATCTCTGTAATCTGCAGGTGACAGGGACCCCAGGGAGGCTTGGCACCTCCTCAGCTCCCCATCCTCCCTGTCCTGCGTGTCTGACATCCAGGGCAGCCTGGGGGGTGAAAGGGAGGCTGTGGGACAGTGCTGGGGATGAGATGTGAGCAGACACGAGCTCCCTGCTCCACACAGGGCCCTGGATGTCACAGCAGGACCCAGGACACGTGCCCTGCAAGGAGGGAGCTCTGCAGGCGTGCGTGCAGCACAGGTGAGGGTGCTGGCACAGCTGGGCCTGCCACAGTGGCACCTGAGCCGTCAGACCCCCTCCCTCTGTCTGTGCAGCACTGGCTGTCAGGTGCCAAGACACGTGAGCCGAGGATGAGAGGGCTCAGGAGATAGAAATCTGACTTTCCCATCCAGGTTCAGGTCACTCCTTCCTCCGCACAAGGGATGAGGTGTTTGTTCATGCTAAACCCAAACCTTCCCCTCGTTCCCAGAGCTGCAAACCCCAAAGCCCAGCAGCCACTTTAATTCCCCTCCTTGTTTGGATCCAGCAGCTCCCTGGTTCCTCTGCAGAGCTCAAATCCAACCCACAGGAGGATTTCCCTGGGGTAGTTTTGTTTTCCATCTTGCTTCCAGCACCACGAGAGTCCCAGGGTGAGGCTCAAAAAGCACTTTGCTTCGGAGCCCGTGTCAGCACCCACAGGGGTGTGCTCTGCAGAGGTGATGTTTTGCCACAGGAAGAAGTCAGTGGAAACACCAGGAACGTGCTGAATTCTCCACATTCAGGGTTTTTAGAATCCAACTGACTAATGTTTTGGCAGATGCTTTGGAGAAAAACAAACTTCAGTGGAAGTTCGGTTCAGTGGATGTCAATGGGCAGAGAGCACATGGGGGAATGTCCAGCCTGGGAAGGTTCCTGACATATCCCTAAGTGGCTTCTGCCTGTTTCCCTGCCAGACAGTGAGCTAAAGGCCACTGCAAAGCAATATCAGGAGTGTGTGTGTATGGAGAGCCAGGGCTGAGCTCAGGAAGGGAGTGCTCAAAGAATAGTTGAATATTTTAACCCTTCCCAGTGATTTCTCCCAGATCTGAATGGTTTCCACACCAGAAATGGTGGGATTGTGCAGGTTGTCCAGGTAAACGTGTCCAGGAACTTGGTGCCCAAAGTGAGGGGTCAGAGAGGAGCCAGCAGCTGCTGTGCAGGAGGTGACTGGGGTCAGCCATGGCTTGGGGGCAGTGATGGTTTGGGGTCAGTGATGGTTTGGGGTCAGTGATGGTTTGGGGTCAGCCATGGTTTGGGGTCANAGGAGGGAGCTCTGCAGGCGTGCGTGCAGCACAGGTGAGGGTGCCTGTCACAGCTGGGGCTGTCACAGCTAGGGCTGTCATAGCTGGGGCTGTCACAGGTGGGGCTGTCACAGCTGGGGCTGTCACAGGTAAAGCTGTCAGAGGTGGGGCTGTCCCAGGTGAGGCTGTCACAGCTGAGGCTGTCACAGGTAAAGCTGTCACAGGTAAAGCTGTCACAGGTGGGGCTGTCCCAGGTGAGACTGTCACAGGTGGGGCTGTCCCAGGTGAGGCTGTCACAGGTGAGGCTGTCACAGGTGGGGCTGAGCAGCCTCCAGGCAGGGTCAGGGCCGTGCTAGCGGAGCTGGGGCCAGGCAGGGAATGTCTGTGAGCAGCTGGCAGTGCTCAGGCACTGCTCAGCCCTGTGCTGGCACAGCTGGCACAGCTGGCACAGTGCTGGCACAGCTGGGCCTGCCACAGTGGCACCTGAGCCGTCAGACCCCCTCCCTCTGTCTGTGCAGCACTGGCTGTCAGGTGCCAAGACACGTGAGCCGAGGATGAGAGGGCTCAGGAGATAGAAATCTGACTTTCCCATCCAGGTTCAGGTCACTCCTTCCTCCGCACAAGGGATGAGGTGTTTGTTCATGCTAAACCCAAACCTTCCCCTCGTTCCCAGAGCTGCAAACCCCAAAGCCCAGCAGCCACTTTAATTCCCCTCCTTGTTTGGATCCAGCAGCTCCCTGGTTCCTCTGCAGAGCTCAAATCCAACCCACAGGAGGATTTCCCTGGGGTAGTTTTGTTTTCCATCTTGCTTCCAGCACCACGAGAGTCCCAGGGTGAGGCTCAAAAAGCACTTTGCTTCGGAGCCCGTGTCAGCACCCACAGGGGTGTGCTCTGCAGAGGTGATGTTTTGCCACAGGAAGAAGTCAGTGGAAACACCAGGAACGTGCTGAATTCTCCACATTCAGGGTTTTTAGAATCCAACTGACTAATGTTTTGGCAGATGCTTTGGAGAAAAACAAACTTCAGTGGAAGTTCGGTTCAGTGGATGTCAATGGGCAGAGAGCACATGGGGGAATGTCCAGCCTGGGAAGGTTCCTGACATATCCCTAAGTGGCTTCTGCCTGTTTCCCTGCCAGACAGTGAGCTAAAGGCCACTGCAAAGCAATATCAGGAGTGTGTGTGTATGGAGAGCCAGGGCTGAGCTCAGGAAGGGAGTGCTCAAAGAATAGTTGAATATTTTAACCCTTCCCAGTGATTTCTCCCAGATCTGAATGGTTTCCACACCAGAAATGGTGGGATTGTGCAGGTTGTCCAGGTAAACGTGTCCAGGAACTTGGTGCCCAAAGTGAGGGGTCAGAGAGGAGCCAGCAGCTGCTGTGCAGGAGGTGACTGGGGTCAGCCATGGCTTGGGGGCAGTGATGGTTTGGGGTCAGTGATGGTTTGGGGTCAGTGATGGTTTGGGGTCAGCCATGGTTTGGGGTCAGCCATGGCTTGGGGTCACTGATGATTTGGGGCCCCTGATGGTTTGGGGTCAGTGATGGTTTGGGGTCAGTGATGGTTTGGGGTCAGCAATGGTTTGGGGTCAGCCATGGTTTGGGGTCACTGATGGTTTGGGGTCACTGATGGTTTGGGGTCACTGATGGTTCGGGGTCACTGATAGTTTGGGGTCAGTGATGGTTCGGGGTCAGTGATGGTTCAGGATGGTTCAGCAATGGTTTGGGGCCACTGATGGTTTGGGGTCAGCCATGGTTTGGGGACGCTGTTGGAGCTGGGGGACACTGGCAGCAGGAGGGGAGGTGCAGATGGACGAGCACATCCCTGGACTTGCTGGGACAGCAGGCAGCGAGCTGGGGGGACACAGCTCTGACCACGGCCCCCTTCCCATGGCCTCTGCAGCCCTCAGTCCACAGACACCATTGCCCCACAGCCAGGGGCCACTGCTGCCCCACAGCTGCCACTGAGCTGTCACCGCTGCTGTTGGACTGCTGCTGCCACCCCCTCCAGCTGCTGCCACCCCCTCCAGCTGCTGCTACCCCCTCCAGCTGCTGCCACCTCCTCCAGCTGCTGCCACCAGCTCCAGCTGCTGCCACCACCCCCAGCTGCTGCCACCACCCCCAGCTCCAGCTGCTGCCACCCCCCCCAGCTGC
>VXAX01002725.1:64699-97758 GCA_013399835.1 Leptocoma aspasia
CAGAACCTGCAGGGAATGGGGCAGAACCTGCAGGGGAATGGGGCAGAACCAGAACCTGCAGGGAATGGGGCAGAACCAGAACCAGAACCAGCAGGGAGCTGGGGCAGCACCAGAGGCTCGGTGTCCCCAGGTGGAGGTGCTGGGACTGGCCGGGCTCTGTCAGCTCCTGTGCACACAGAGGGCTGTCCCAGGCTGTCCCACGTTGTTCCAGGTGTCCCTCAGACACACAGACACCTCTGAGTCACAGTGACTCACACTTGGTACAAAGATGAGCAACTCTTAATTCTGGAAGAAACGGTTCATTAGCATAAGATGAGTTTTGATTGCTGTCCTGAAAAGGGGGCTCATTAAAAAGTGGGAGAGTGTCTTTTTGCATAGGCCAGGAGTGCCAGGACAAGGGGGGACAGTTTCAAACTGAGAGCAGAGGTTTAGGTGGGATATTGGACAGAAACTCTGCCCTGGCAGGGTGGGCAGGGGCTGGGATGGAATTCCCAGAGCAGATGTGGCTGCCCCTGGATCCCTGGCAGTGCCCAAGGCCAGGCTGGACACTGGGGCTGGGAGCAGCCTGGGACAGTGGGAGGTGTCCCTGCCATGGCAGGGGTGGCACTGGGTGGGCTGGGAGGTCCCTCCAACTCAAACCCTTCTGGGATTCTGTGTTGCCTGGAAAGAATGCAGCAGGGTCTGTTCCAGTGTGTGCTCACTCTCTCCTTGCACCTGGACTAGGAGGTTCAGTCAGGGCCATTCCGGGGAAGCCAGTGGAATGAAAGGCCTAAAGTCCATCAAACACCACAGGAAATCCCTGTCCAAAATGTGAAAGCCAGCACATCCCTAACTGGTGAGCTCCAGGCACAAAGGGGAGACCTCTGGAGCTGCTGCTTCCAGCTCAGCTGGGTTGGTGTTGGGATGAAGGACGTGTGGCTGCTCCCTTTGCACGGCTCTGGGTGTCACAGGTGACACCTGCTGTGTTGGACTGGGGCACCACAGCACCACAGAAACACAGAATTACTGCTGGCACAACAGCCCAGTCCAACTCCCCCCCAGCACTGCCAAGGCCACTACTGACCATGTCCCCAGGTGCCACCTCCACAGGGCTGTGAGACCTCTCCAGGGATGTGACTCCACCTGTGCCAGGGCTGGGCAGCCCATTCAGAGATGAAATTGTCCCTAACACCCGGCCTAAACCTCCTCTGACACAACTTGGGGCTGTTTCCTCTCGTCCTTGTTCCCTGGGAGGAGACCACACCTTGAGAACTTGTTCTGATGTCCTGTGTGTGCCCTGGAGGGTGAGCTGAGCGGGCCAGGGGCTCCCTGGGCCAAGCTCTGATTGCCACAGGCCCATGTAAACCTGGCTTTGGCTAGACCTGGCCCAGAGCTGCGAGCAGGATGCTGACACGCTGCACCACACCGGTGAATGAAGCACAGCTACAGCTTGGAAGGTGCTAAAGGAAATATTGAGGCCTGAGTGCCAAGAGGTGTTTGTGGTTTGTGTTTGTGCTCAGGACCTGCCCTGTGGAGCAGGATTGTCCACAGAGAAAGCTGAGGGGCTGGGCTGGCAGCCCTGGGGGCATCCACAGACCAAATCAGGGCTGAGGATTTGATTTCTCCATCCCTCTCAACCCGAGCCCCGGGCTGAGGTGGACGTGGGTTTGCATTAATTTCCTGCAGCAGCACCAGTGACCCCAGGATCCCAGTGACATTTCGTGGCTCCAGCCTCCCTGGGGTCCCACTGGGGGCCCTCCAGGCCGTGCCTGTGTCTGCAGGGTCATTCTGGGGGAGGCTGCTGGGCCAGGGCCCTGCTGTGCTGGCAGCACCAGCTGAATTTAAAGGGGTTTATTGATCAGCAAGGTGCTGCTCACTCAGTTCCCCAGAAAATCACTCCTTTCCTCTTCTCTGAAGGAGCAAGGCTCATGACAGGGCACACATCCCTAAGACAAACCTACAGCAAAACATCAGCCCAGGTCTGACACACACCCACCAAGATTTATCGTGCTTTCCAGGCAGAGAGCAGAGTTCCAGTGTAAATTAAAGCCAAATGGAGGGTTTATAGACTCAGAGAGTGGTTGGGGCTGGAAGGGACTGTAGAGATCCTCTCTGACCTAATGGAACCCAAACACTGGAAACCAAAGCAAAACTTAGGTTTGTTTCTTACCTCAGAATTCTATAGAATCAGTGATTTCTGGCAAAAAGAAATGCACCGGGTCTGTTTTATAGGGAAACGGTGAAATGCTGTAAATGTGCTGGGTTTAAGTGTTGTAGCATCAGTCTCCTTTTCCCTGGCAGCTTTCCTGACTCTGCCGGAGCCTTTGCACAGAGTTTTTTAAAGGTCAAGAGCCAATTGAAACTTGACAGGTTTTGGACCTGAAATGGTTGGGTTTGTTTTTAAATCTGGGTATGTAGCAAGACAAGGAATCTCTCTCTGCTTTCTTGCTTTGCACTGCAGCACCTTTCTCATTTTCAAGGCACCATTTTGGTCACAGTGGTCCCCACCATGGACATGACTGCACCAGCAATTCCCCTGCCTTCAACTCTTTTATTTTGGGGGTGAAAGTGAGGCACATCATGAACAGTGACCCCTGCACTGAGGCAGAGGGGCTGAACCTGCTGAGGTCTCAGATTGCAACTGAGGGTCTAGAAAATGAGGCTTTTACCATTTAAAAAAAAAAAAAAGAAAAAAACAAACCACACATAATCCATTTAGCTTCTAAAATGAGGCTTGATACACCTTAGGCAAGTCACTGAACTCATTTTTACTGCTCAGAATGAGAGTAAATACCACTCAAAATGGGAATAAAAACTGCCTCTGTCCCTCTGCCTTCATAACCTGGCAGGTTTGTGGACTCTGCACAGCCTCTGGGTGTCCTGTGGGGTGACTGTGTGGATGAATTCTGACTGGAACATTAAGTTGCTGCCATTAAACAAGCAATAAATTGATAAAATACATAAATACAATAAATTGATTAAATACTCGTTGCTGTAGAGAAAACAGTGAGTTCCACCTGTGGCTGCCCCTGGAACCAGCCCTGGCTGAAGGCCTTGGAGGGCAGTGCCAGCCTGCTGCTGTCACACCCAAGCTGGAACAGGCAGCCTGGGTCATCCTTTTACTTATCACTTCTTCACAAAATGACAATGCCATGTGTTACCCCCGAGCAACAAGGAATGAAGTCAAGCTACTGAAAGAAAATCCTTGTGTTCCATCTCAGAATGGCATTAGATTTTTTTTTTTTTTGGCTATTTTTAGAGAGAGTAACGTGCTCAGTCACATGGCTCACTGCACCAGCACTGCAGCTCTGCTCTGGGGGACCTTGCTCTGATGCTCTGATGCCTCCAGCTGCTGTTCCAAACTGATGCCCAGGAGATTTTTAAGATCCAGGAAAGCAGCTACTCTGCAGCAAGAGCACTTTCAGGATTTCATAACAACAATTTGTTTCAATGCCATTCTGTGATTCTTCTGAGAATGATTTTTCACTGACATGTTTACTCAAAGTAAGGTCAAATGATACAGTTGAGGAATAAAGACACCCCATGAATGCTGAAGTGCAGCACTTGGTTTTATTTCTGTGTTATTCCTTTTGAAGGTTTTTCAGTACTATGAATTTTAATGAAGAATAAATCTCTAAGATGAATTTCATTATACAGGTGTCATTCAGAAGAACACATTCATTATATGTCTTTCCACCTGAGTTCAGATTTATTGTCACACCACAGTGGGATTCCACCTACCTGCTCCTTGTAGGGGATTTACATGGGAAGTTCCAGCTGAATTTGAGGGAAAGTTCTTTCACTGTGTGGGTGATGGAGCACGGGAACAGCTGCCCAAGGAGGTTGTGGAGTCTCCTTCCCTGGAGACGGTCAAAGCCCACCTGGCTGTGATCCTGTGTAACCTGTTCTGGATCACAGAATCACAGAATCTCAAGGTTGGAAGAGACCTATAAGATCATCGAGGCCAACCCAGCCCTAACACTTCAACTAAACCCTGGCACTGAGTACCACATCCAGTCTTTTTTTAAACACATCCAGGGATGGTGACCACCCAGGGAGGGACCTGCTTGAGCAGGGGGCTCAGGTGAGCTGATCTCTGGAGGTCCCTTTCCACCCCAGCTGCTCCCTGAGCCTGGGACTATGGGATTTCCCAGAGGTGGCATACCTGGGGTGCGTTCTCATTTCTTTGATAACTCTCCTTCCATTGCCAATCTGAGATCCTGATTTTTGCTTTTATCTTGTATTTTGCACAAACCTGGGGAGAGCGATGTGAGGGTGTCGGGTGTTCTGTGTTTGCCTGGGGCAGCAGGCTTGGGCAACTTTCAGTTGCCTGAAAGAGCCAAAAGAGAATTTGGGGGGGAGCTCGGAGTCCCATTCCAGCATCCATCACTCCCACTCTCACTGTCTCAGCAGGTGGCTCCTGGGGCGGATGAACACCTTGACAACCTTGTCCCTGATCTGCTGCGTCCTCACCCCGTAGATGAGGGGGTTCAGCAGCGGAGGGAGCACCATGTAGAGGCTGGCCAGCAGGACGTGCAGCTCGGGGGCGACGCTCCAGCCAAAGCGCTGCGTCAGGGCCGAGAAGGCAGCGGGCACGTAGAAGAGCAGCAGCACGCAGACGTGGGAGCCACAGGTGTGCAGAGCCTTGTGGCGGGCAGGGCGGGATGGCAGGCGGGCCACGGCCAGCAGGATGAAGCCGTAGGACACGGCGATGAGGGCCAGGTCCAGCACGCCCGCGGCCAGGGGCAGCGCCAGCCCGTACCAGACGTTGGCCCGGATGTCGGCGCAGGCCAGGCGGGCGATGCCCATGTGCTCGCAGTAGGTGTGCGGGATCGCCCGGTGCCCGCAGTAGGGCAGGCGCTGCAGCAGCAGCACGCAGGGCAAGATGATGCAGAAGCCCCTCAGCAGAGCCACCAGCCCCGTCTTGGCCACGGCCGGCGGGGTCAGCACTGCCCCGTAGCGCAGCGGGAAGCAGATGGCCACAAAGCGGTCGAAGGCCATGGCCAGCAGGATCACTGACTCCACCAGGGTGGTGAAGTGCAGGAAGAACATCTGGGTCAGGCAGGCAGCAAAGGAAATCTCCCCGGCTCGGAACCAGAACACAGCCAGCATCTTGGGCACGATGGTGGTGGAGAGCGCCAGGTCGGCGAGGGCCAGCATGGCCAGGAGGAGGAACATGGGCTGGTGGAGGCTGCGCTCCGCCCAGATGGTGACCAGCAGCACAGCGTTGGCCAGCAGGGCCGCCAGGTACATGGAGCAGAACGGGATGGAGATCCAGACGTGCAGCTGCTCCAGGCCCGGGATCCCCATCAGGATGAACGTGTCTGGTGCCAGGCTGGTCAGGTTGGACAGGGGCATGTTCACCTGAGAGCAAAGGCAGAAGGTAGTGCAGAGCATTATTTTAGGTGCTTGAGCTCTTCCAGCAGCACCAAATGCCTCATGTCACCTGCTCTGGTCTGCAAAGAGCCGCAGCCGGAGGTACAAACCCAGTTTACAAACCCCGTGGTCTGCACTGTGCTGCAGGGTGCCCTTACACCCTGCTCCGTGTAAAAACCAACATCCAGGTCTCCTCCTCACCTGATTTTAAAACAACATTTACACATTTTGCTTCTAAGTGCTTCCACTTCAAGCAGAGTGACTGGAGACAGAACCAGCTCTTGTTGCATGAATACTGGGATATTTCTGTGTTCTGTGAGTTCTGGGCAATGAGAGAGTTGGTCAGGTGTTTGCAGGGATGAACAAGATGTTCTCAGGCACCAAGAATGGGGAGTTCTAGGGCTCAGCTAGGATGGAGAACAAAATTAACTCCAGGTTTGAAGTTGGCTGCCCATGTTCCTTACCTACAAACTTCTCTTTCCCTCCTGTTTTAGCTCTGAGACCCAGTTCAATTTGCTTTGCAGCGTTTTTCAGAGCAAATCTAGCAGAATTAAAATTTAACCAGGCAGTTGGAAAGACCTTTGTGTCAGAGGAAAAATCCTGTGTGAGGTGGAATTCTCCCTCCAACCAAAGGAAGGGAGGTGCTGCTGCCCTGGAGAGCCCTGAAGAGCCCCAGAGGCTGAATCAGACCCAGTCACACAAATTAAGATGGGATGTGACTGTTTTCAGCAACTTCTGCATTAACACTCAAGTCTTAAATCTCAAAACTCAAACCATAAGGAATTATCCATAACGCAGGAGGAAGTGGTGCAAGTGCTGAAAAACTGTGATGTTGTTGCACATGAAAATATTGACTCTGTGTATGAAGAAGCAACTGTATCTTCAACAACAGATTGTATTCTCTGTTCACACTCAATTTCATGTCTAAAATATCCTAAGCCAAGAAAGTGTCCAGGGAAACACAATATGACAGTGGATCATTTTTTAAAATAAAATTAATCAAAACAATACCTGATCCTGTAATAATAATAATAATGAGAAGAACTACTATACAACAAAAACCACTATTCTCTAATAATAACAACCAATTTTGTAATTTTTTAAAAGCAGTTCAGTATAAATGAAACAAAAACAGATGTGAGGTGTTAACAGAAAAAATATTACTAGTGCTGAAAGCTGGCAGCTGTGCTGCCATGCCAACAGCTCAGCCTCTCTGGCAAAATGCAAATATTAAACTGCAAATAAACAGGGATCCGGTGGGAATCTCAGTGCACCCAGGAGCTCTGCACCGAGGGGGTCCCTCAGCTTTAGACCCCTTCTTCCAGAATCTGTCAGACCCTTTCCTCCACGACCTACCAGATCCTTTCCTCATGATCCATCCTCACCATAAAACTCTCTCAATACACTTCTTAATGCAGCTCTAAGGATGCAGCTCACACAGCTTTGCCCAAGCGGCTCCTTGGATTCTTCTTCCCTGAAATCTTTTAATTTTACTTTAAGCTCAAAGCAATTACCTAAAACAGGGGCTCCATCTGCCCCGGGATGGCTGCAGGCGGGTCTGGTGCTGCGGACGGAGAGGGGCTGGAGCCCCGCTGGACCCCGGCCCTCGGGAGGGGTCAGGGCAGCGGAGCGCCGGGGGGGACGGGAATCCACGAGGAGCCCGGGGATCCACGCGGATTCCAAAGGATCCACGCGGATTCCAAGGGTTCCACGCGGATTCCAAGGGATTCACGCGGATTCCGGAGGATTCACGCGGATTCCGGGGGATTCACGCGGATTCCAAAGGATCCCCGCGGATCCCGGGGATCCACGCGGCTCCCCAGGACAGACTGGATCCGCAGCCGCGTTTCCCGTGCACGGAGGGCGCGTTGGCGGCTCGGGGCGGGGGCGATGCTGGGGCGGACCCGGGCGGGTGGAGCGGCCGGGCTCGCCCCCCGAGCATCCCCCGCGCGTGGGTCCCTCCGGCCGCTGCCCTGCCCGGTCACCCCCGGCTGCCAGCGCCGCTTTGTCCCCGCCGCGGCGCGGCTGCTCTCGGCGCTCTGCGGGGAGTGTCCCCCCGTTTATGGTTACCGGGGAGTCTGGCAGCTCTCGCCGCCCCCCCAGAGCTCCCCCGGGCCCCAGATCCCCGCAGGAACAGCTCCCGGCCCGGGGGGCGGTGCAGCAGAGCTCGGGGATCGCTGCCGGTGCCCCGCGGGTCCCAGCGGCTGGGGACGCTCCTGGTCCCGCTCGGCAGCTCCGGCTGTCCCGGGGCGCTCCCCCGGAGCCTCCCCCGCCCCTCCGGCCCCGCCTGCCCGCACACCGGGGGCTGCGCTCACGGCTCCGTGCCCCCCAGCCCACCGAGGGCCCCCCTGTCCTCGGGACCCCCGGCACTGCCGGATGGACCCCCGGGCGATGGCGAGCACAGCCCGGCTTTGGGAACACAGCAGGCGGGAGGGGTCCCGCAAACCATCCTGACACGGAGAGAGCCGAGCTGCCGGGAGCGCTCTGCCAACAGCAGAGCACGTCTCTATAAATAGCAACCCCTGATCTGAATAATTATTGTTATGCAGATCACTCTTGGTGATTAATTCGGTGAAAGGAATTTGGAAGAGTTTCCGCGTGGGAATGCGGGAGGAGGTCCGTGGGCTCCGGGGGATGGGAGAAGAGTTCGGGGCCCAGGATCCCTCCTGGGACTGACGGTGGTGAAACAAGGTGACCTTTGGGGTGCCTCCCAAACCCAAACCGCTCTGTGACACGACTCTGTTAATGCCCGGACCCAGTGCCCGGGTCGGTGGGTGACCACCCCTCCCTCCAGCCCCGGGAATCTCACCGTGCTTGGTGCTGGAGCCCATCCCTCTGCAGGCTGGGTCAGCCCAGCACTAATGCAGCTCCAACCACCACCAGTGGGGGTGTCACCCCAATCTGAGAAACACAGGAAGATTTTGACCATAATAAAGCTAATCATTCCACAAGAGCAGTGGTGGTACTCAGCACCCAACACCCCCAAACCCCCGGGGCAGGAGTGCCACGCTGCTAAGTCTTGGTTAGGATTGCAGGTATTACAGGAATCATGGAATCACAAAATCATGGACTGGGTTGGGCTGGAAGGGACCTTAAAGCTCATCTCTGTCCAACCTCCTGCCACCTTCCACTGTCCCAGGCTGCTCCCAGCCCCGGTGTCCAGCCTGGCCTTGGGCACTGCCAGGGATCCAGGGGCAGCCACAGCTGCTCTGGGCACCCTGTGCCAGGGCCTGCCCACCCTCCCAGGGAACAATTTGCTGACAACATCTGACCTCTTTTGGTGTAAAACCATTCCCTGTGCCCTATCACTCTCTGCTCCTGTAAGAAATCACTCTCCACGTGGACTGCTAATCCAAGTGAATCCGAATTTCGGGGCCATGCCTGTCTGTGTGGCACTGAGGGGTGGCACAGGGCCCAGAGAGCTGCAGGATCACTGCTGCTGCAGGGGGATCAGCCAGCACTTGGTGTTCTCTGGGGGAACGCTGGGCAGAGGATATCTGCTGTCCTGGCCAGGCTGGAAACGTGTGCTGGAAGTGTCCAAGGCTGCTGCCTGTGCCAGGAACGTGGGTGCAGGTTCTGCAGATGCTGCAGCCCAGCCACTGCACAAAGGAACAGATGGAAAAGGTTGGTTCCCAGGCGGCCTCGTCTGTGGGGCAGAGGAGAACCGTGACATGGGACATGCAGGCTCAGGGGACTCCAGCACCATTTCCACTTGAGACAACCACCTCACCCAGCCACTTGCAATCTGCCATGGCCAAGTCCCCTGAAAACCCCCAGGGACCCTCCCTGTCTGCTCCAGACCCTTCTTTCCTGGTTCAGTAACTCCCCCATCCTGCCAAGTTTGCTCTGGGGATGTGAAACACCCTGGGAGGTCCCACCCCGGCCAGCCTTTGGGTCCTGCTGGGGTTCTGCTGCCCGCCCTGCATCCCCACACCTGGCCTCAACCCCTCTCCTCTCATGGGCTCCCAGCAATGGCATATTTTGGCAGCATCCGTGTTCAGTTCCCTGTTCATAGAGCAGACACCCTCCAGCTCCTCAGCAGAACAAATATTTACCCAGCTGAGAAAAAGTGTGTTTGTTTCAAAAGAAAACCAAAAGGAGGCAAGTGTGTCTCAGCAACCCATGGTTCATTTCTTGTTTGTGTGCTGCATGGAATGAGTCTTCAGGGTCCCCAGGTCACTGCTCAATTTCATCTGCAAAATCCATAAACCAATGTCCACAGAGGGACCAGAACAACCCAGGTGCAGAGCCAAACCACTCCATTTGTTTAGGCTTCACCCACAGCTTTCAGGATATTTGGTGCTGCCGTCAATTTTGTAAATTACAGAAGTTTTCTTTCCCTCAGAATTCTCCCGATCAGCCCGCAGAGAGCCTGGCTCCTGTCTCTGGCTGGTGGCCAGACAGCTCCCGGAGGCAGAGGGTGCTGTCCGTGCCCCGGGCGTGCCAGCAGCCCCAGCATGTTCTGCAGCCCCAGAGCTGCTCTGCACTTGTCTGTCTGGGCAGAGCCCCTGCCACCCACTCCCGGGACAGGACACCCATGCCAGGGTGCTCCCTGTCCCCACAACTGACCCTGTGTCCCCACACTGCCACCAACAACTTGCTGCTGCTGGGGACAGCAGTGGCAGTGTCCCCACCACCCTGCCATCACTGCTGGCTGGAGCTCTGGCTTCAGATCAATGAGAGAGACGGGATGGCATAAGGAGAAACAGTTTTACACTAAAATAGGGAGGATTTAGATGGGATCTTGGGAATTAGGAATTGTTCCCTGGCAGGGTGGGCAGGGGCTGGGATGGAATTCCCAGAGCAGCTGTGGCTGCCCCTGGATCCCTGGCAGTGCCCAAGGCCAGGTTGGACACTGGGGCTGGGAGCAGCCTGGGACAGTGGGAGGTGTCCCTGCCATGGCAGGGGTGGCACTGGGTGGCACTGGGGTCCCTTCCAAGCCAAACCCTGCCATGATTCTGAGGCAGAGCATCCCCTGGATACCCCCAGTCCTTTGGAGCTGTACAGAAACACCCCCTGTCTAACAGCCACAAGGTTCTGACCTCTGGAAGGGGTTGGGGGGCCCAGAGACGAGGCTCCCCCATGCCAAGGATGCCCATCAGGACACAGGTGATGGGAGCTGGGGCAGTGCCATTGCCAGCTGCCATTACAGCCTGTTCCTTGCACTTCCTGGGACTAACAAAGGACAAAACTTTGGTGTTAGGGGTGTTGAACACACGTGACACAGCCTGACCCATAGCAATGGCTCACAGGCACAGAGCTGTGGGGCAGGACAGGCTGGGCAGGACCCGGGCATGTCCAGGGCCCTGCTCACTCAGTGTCAGCCAAGGGCCTGAGTCTCAGCTCTCTCCAAGGGTGGAAAACACGAGCTCTCCAGGATCCTGCTCTGGTTCAGACAGCCCTGTGCCAGCCCAGGCCAGCCCCCCCTCCAAGGGACATGTGGATGCACTCCAGGTGGTACCAGGGCATTCCCCCCACCTCAACAGGGACAGACTGATTTCCTCTTCTCCCCAGCTCCATTTGCCTCCCTCCATCCCCACACCGTTTCAGAATGTAAGCACTGACTGAAGAAACAGAAAATTCACGCTTTGTCGTGTTGCCCCTGGTAATTCACACTGTCCAGAGAGAGCTGGGGTTCCAGGCAGGTGTTTCGGACTCCTCCTCTGCAGAGACAACTCTCCAGATGCTGCTCACAACCCAAAGGTGGCTGTGACCAAAAACAGGGGTGTGCTCTTCTTGCCTCACCAGGCAAAGGCAAGAGCTGGGGGCAGGAGGGAATTTAGTGCCATAAATGCTGGAATAGATCCCACGAGAAAGCTCCCCACTTGCTATCCCAGGCCGGGGGCAAGGCCACCCTGCTCAGGTCCAGGCAGCACCCACGGCTCCCCTGAGCTCACCTGGTGGCCTCCCATCCCCTCAGCAGCCGCTCAAGGAGTCTGTCTTGGTTTCCAGCAGTTCTGGGACCAAAGTCTCATTTTTCACAGCACAGGACCTGTGTGATCACCCACCTTTGCGCCTCCATAACACCAAAAAAGCACCTGCAAGGTTCTTCACTTTCACTTTTGTTCAGAAGGGCTGGGAAGCATCCCACTGTTGGGTCAGGAGGAGGTGTCCCACAGGGACTGGCACGGGGTGGGGGTGTCCCACAGGGACAGGGAGAGGTGTCCCACAGGGACTGGGAAGGGCTGGCTGTGCTGGGGGCAGGAGCAGGACCTCTCCTGGAGGCCAGCACAGCTCCAGCCCTGCTGGTCCCCTGTGCACACCCAGAGCTGTCACCCTGGGTCTGGGTGAAGCATTTGGGAGCCAGCCGAGGGACGCTGGCCCTGTGCTGCCACCGTGTCCCCTCCCTGGCTGCAGGGACACGCTGAGCCCCTCACGCTGGAGCCAAGCATCACCCAGGTGCCCCCACCAAGGCTCTCCTTCCCTCAGATCCCCCCTGGCCCCTCGCTGGGGCTGTGACTGCACTCACCTCGATTAAATTAGTGTCTCTGCATCAGCTAGAAACCTCATTAGCAATGATTTTGTACTTGTGTTTACACAACTGATACCAATCACATAACATCAGAGCCAGCATCTGGCCAATCCCTGCAGGCCCTCTCCAGGAGTACACAGAAAATTAGACCTATATTGGAGTGGTGTTTTGCAGTTGGCCAAAGTCCACCAGCAGCTGTTTTACTTATTATTTATTAATTTGTTTGTGTGACATAATGAGCTCTATATCACAATGTTGTGAATATAAAAAATACCCAGGTTGCATCAAGCCTTGGGGTAATGTTTTTTAGGCTTGGGGTAACTTTATCACCCCGTGTGGATGCATCAGAAAATGAAATTCCATGTCTCCAGGGAAGCTGAATGCCCAAACAAGCACTGATTGCCGTTAATTACATTCCTGCCCTTTTACACTTTATTGATCAAGTCTCATATTCACTTTGCCATTATTTTATTTGAATCTAAAGGCAAACAAAACTGTTTCAGATTTCTCTGATAATCCCATTTCTCTGTTAAATTTAAGCACATAAACTTATGGTTTTCCTGACTTAAGTCTGAAACTCTTTTCTTTCTTTTTTTTCCCTCCCCTAGTTTGGCTGAGCCAGAGATAGCTGAGGAGGGTTTGCTTGGCATCTGCACCAGGCAGAGAGTGAGGGAGAAGAGGGAGGGCAGAGAGCAGAGGAGGCCCAGGGTGTGGGGCACAGTGCAGAGCAGCGTGCAGGGAGCAGGCTGGGGGCTGGGGGCTGGGGGCTGCGGGCCCTCCCTGCAGCAGCACCCAGCTCCAGCAGCGTGCCTGGCACAGACCAGCATGGACACCTGGGGCAGGCACCTCTCCAGCCCAGTGTCCCCTCCAAGGTGAGGGATGGGGTGGATCCTGGCTGGCTGGGTGCTGACGTGTCTCCATGCAGCACAGCACGTCATTCCTCCCTCGCAGGAGCTGTGGAATCACAGAATCACAGAAGGGTTGGGCTGGGGGAACCTTAAAGTCTATTTCATTGCACCCCCTGCCATGGCAGGGACACCTTCTGCTGTCCCAGGGTGCTCAGAGCCCCCTCCAGCCTGGCCTGGGACACTGCCAGGGATCCAGGGGAGTGCACAGCCTCTTTGGGCACCCTGGGCCAGGTGAGGGTGGGAGGAGAAGGCTCCAGGAGCAGCTGAATGACACCCAGGGCTGGCTCAGGGCAGCTGCTGCATGGCCGGCTCATGGCACAGACACCTCAAATTCTGGGACACATTTTAACTGGGAGCAGTAAATATTGGGCACTTTGCTTTATCAGGGTGCCCCTGCACTGTCCTGGTTCCTCCATCCTGGCTAGGAGCTGGAATTTCTGCTGCTGGAGCCTTTGAGACAGGAGCATCTTCTTCCTGCCTGCAGCTGCTGGGAGCTGGAGCAAAGCACAGGATCAGAGTCACTGAAGCTGGAAAAGCCCTCCCAGCCCACCGAGTCCAACCAGTCCCCAGCACTGCCAAGGCCACCACTAACCCATGTCCCCAAGTGTTACATCCACAGGGCTGTGGAATCCCTCCAGAGATGTGGCTGCCCTGGGCAGCTGTGCCAGGGCTGCACAGCCTTATCTGGGAAGGAATTTCCCCAAAATCCACCCTGAGCCTGCCCTGGCCCAGCCTGAGGCCGTTCCCTCTCCTCCTGTCCCTGTTCCCTGGGAGCAGAGCCCGACCCCCCGGCTGTCCCCTCCTGGCAGGGACTTGTGCAGAGCCACAAGGTCCCCCCTGAGCCTCCTTTTCTCCAGGCTGAGCCCCTTTCCCAGCTCCCTCAGCCCCTCCTGGGGCTCCAGCCCCTTCCCAGCTCCGTTCCCTGCCCCGGACACGCCCCAGTAGATCCACTCTGGATTTGCAAAGAGACAAAGTAAAAAGCCTAAAAAGGCTGAAACAGCAGTGCCGTGTCCCAGCCTTGTTCTGTCACCCCCGTCCCGAGCCAGGCACGGGACAGACCCAGCCCGTGTTTATCCAGCCCAGGAGTGCCCCGGGGCACCGCAGGGTGGGGAGGGGGCTGTGCTCACACCTGAGCCTGGGGTGAAGGGCACAGGGACGGCCCCAGGCCGTTTCCCCGGGTATTTCCTACAATGCACTGATTAACTGCACTGTAGGAGCCCTGGAGACCCTCAGTGAGCCTCAGCACCCCATCAGTCATCATCCTGCACAATTCATTTCCTGCCCCTGGATCGCTGAGAGGTTCCCAGGGCTGTGCCTGGACCAGCCTGGGCTGGCACGGACCTGCCCATCAGCTGTGAGCTCTGCCCCTGTTCTTGCCCCAGACTGGAAGTGCTACAGGACTGGCAACNGGCTGCACAGCCTTATCTGGGAAGGAATTTCCCCAAAATCCACCCTGAGCCTGCCCTGGCCCAGCCTGAGGCCGTTCCCTCTCCTCCTGTCCCTGTTCCCTGGGAGCAGAGCCCGACCCCCCGGCTGTCCCCTCCTGGCAGGGACTTGTGCAGAGCCACAAGGTCCCCCCTGAGCCTCCTTTTCTCCAGGCTGAGCCCCTTTCCCAGCTCCCTCAGCCCCTCCTGGGGCTCCAGCCCCTTCCCAGCTCCGTTCCCTGCCCCGGACACGCCCCAGTAGATCCACTCTGGATTTGCAAAGAGACAAAGTAAAAAGCCTAAAAAGGCTGAAACAGCAGTGCCGTGTCCCAGCCTTGTTCTGTCACCCCCGTCCCGAGCCAGGCACGGGACAGACCCAGCCCGTGTTTATCCAGCCCAGGAGTGCCCCGGGGCACCGCAGGGTGGGGAGGGGGCTGTGCTCACACCTGAGCCTGGGGTGAAGGGCACAGGGACGGCCCCAGGCCGTTTCCCCGGGTATTTCCTACAATGCACTGATTAACTGCACTGTAGGAGCCCTGGAGACCCTCAGTGAGCCTCAGCACCCCATCAGTCATCATCCTGCACAATTCATTTCCTGCCCCTGGATCGCTGAGAGGTTCCCAGGGCTGTGCCTGGACCAGCCTGGGCTGGCACGGACCTGCCCATCAGCTGTGAGCTCTGCCCCTGTTCTTGCCCCAGACTGGAAGTGCTACAGGACTGGCAACTGTTTTCACTTTTTGGGAGCCACACTGGAGAGGAAACTGGCAGCTCTGAGCTAGAGATCAGCAGACCTTCCTGCTAAAAACCTCTTAGGTGATTTTGTCCCCATTTCTGATTTTTTTGGAGCACTAGAATTGGACCTGCTAGAAAGCTGCAGAGACCTTCAGCAGGCTGGCAGGGAATTGCAGCCAGCAGCTCCCTGACTGCCAGGACCCTTCAGGGAGCTGTTAGGGACCTTTGGGACCAGCAGGAATCTCTAATCCATGAGATCAAACCAGTCACCCAGAACTTCCCATGAAGGCTGAGTTACCATCCCATTGCAGGCAAGGAGGTGATGCTATTTATTATCTGTCTGTGAAGTGGGATTTTTATTAAATTAACATTTCACAGAATCACAGAATCATCCTGGCTCGCCCCCTGCCATGGGCAGGGACACCTTCCACTGGACCACGTTGCTCCCAGCTCCACCCAGCCTGAGCTGGAACACTTCCAGGGACGGGGCATCCTGCCCCACGAGCTCGCAGCCGGCCCCTCACCCATCCCAGGTGAGCTCCATGCCCCCAGCCTCTCAGTGGCACCGAGGGGACCCTCTCCTCTCCCCTTCCTCCTTTCAAGGGGGCTGTGTGCTGCCCTTTGCCCAGGCAGTGCTGAGAGGAGAGGGAGAGCTGGAGCCTCGCTGCCCTGAAGCAGTTAACAAAGCACCACCGTGTGCGAACGGCGATGAAACCGGCTGGAAATGGGCTACTCGAGCCTGGCCCACGCGGGGCTTTGTCCCTGGTGAAAGCCGAGCTGTCCTGTCCCTGCAGCACAGCGATCACACCCGGGGAGCGTTTCCTCTCAAACACACACCGAGAGCCGGCTCGGCACCACCCGGGGCTCCATCCCCACCCCGGGGGCAGGCTCAGCTCCTTCTCCATCTACAGAAACATTCGCCGAGGGCACAGCAGTGTTTCTCACTGACTTCCACTTATTTCCCAAGGATTTCTGAGTTTCCATTTACTTCTTGCTATGTGGGAAAAACACACATTGAAATTACAGAATAATGGAATCGTGGAATGGTGGGGCGGGGAGGGATTTAAAGCTCATCTCTCACTCTGTGCCAAAGGCAGGGAACCTTCCTGCTTCCCTTCCTTCCTACCAGGCAAAGATCCTTATAATCCAAACACACTTACAAAAACCATGAACTGAGCTAAAAACACAATGGGTGTCTCCAGATTTGGAAAAAAAAAATGAAGGAGCTGTGGTTTCCCACCCTGTGTGAGTTATTAAGCTGACATTTTAACCACCTTGAAATATAAATCTCCCTGCTTGGCTGGCTAATGCCCCATTAGGCACGGGCCCCTGGCCAGGAATGGCCCAGCTGGTGATTCATTGACTTGGGGACATTTCCCTGGGCAGTTTGCTCCTGACCTGGCCACCACATCCAGCCAAGGAGCAGAGCAGAACTGTCTCCTCCATCGTGTAAAACCATTCTGGGAACCCCAAGGAACAGACAGATCCATAGGGTTACGGAATCACAGAACAGCTTGGGCTGGAAGGGACCTTAAAGCTCATCCCATCCCACCCCTGCCATGGCAGGGACACTTCCACTGTCCCAGGCTGCTCCAAGCCCTGTGTATTGACAAATCCAGGTGGCAGCTCAATTGTTCTTAGAGCTGCCCACAGCAATGTGCTCTCCTGACACATTTTCCTTCTCACAGCTCCATCTCCTATCAAAAATCACATGGCTGCTCTGTGCAAACATTCCTTTTTTTTTCCTTTTTGCTAAGAAAGCCAACGCAAACACGAACGTTCTGAGGACATTAAAAAGCCCAGCGACACGAGCAGCTTTTGTACCCAGCTCCGTTATCTCTGCTGGTAGACAAACAGCCTTTAATGAACAGACTTTCATTTCCCCTGTGCCCGTCACAGGCTGCCACCTTTGATCAAATCAGAGGAAAATAAAACAAAGAAAAGAAGAAATGTGTTGCAAAAGTGAAAAACTTTTGGGGGGTTTTGATCTGAAATCATGGACCTGTCTCTTCCCCTTTTCTTTTGAAGTCGTGGCAGCATTACTGGTATGGCTGGAGCAGAGGTTGCTGATTGGGTTGCTGTGTTGACCTCAGCTCCTGTGTCACACCTGGTGTGTCCATGGCTCCTGCCCTCCATCAGGAACACGGGGTTTGGTCAGCCCCAGCCAGAATGGTCCCACAGCTCCCGCCCTGATGCAGGGCACAGCATTCACTGGGGTCCAGGTCCTGGCAGAGCCCTTCCCCAGCATCTGTGGGGTCACCACCCCCTCCAAGTGAAACATCCCTGAGGTCCAGGTGTGCAGCAGTGGTTTCCCCACCTCGGGCAGGTCTGAAAGAGCTTTGCAGCCCAGTCAGGCTGTGGGACTGGCAAGTGCTGGCTGCCCTCACAGCCAGGGCAAAAGGACATTCTGCAGAAATGGCTCCATCTCATGAGTAACATCAGGAACACACTGGACCCTTCGTGGGGCCTCACAGGTGACACAGGGTCAGAGCACCCCACTCCTGGCATTGCCACGAGAGCTGGACTGTGGAGCCTCCAGAAAGGGCTCCCTAATCACCACAGCCAAAACTCTCTGGTCGCTGCCTGGCCGAGGCAGAGTTGTACTGGCCAAGACAGAAAGCATCCCTGTGGGTGTGGTGGGTGTAGGAGACCCCTGTCCCTTTACACACCACTCTAAAGGCTTGAATTGCACTTGGGAGTCATGGTTTAAGGGAAATGTCTCCCTCAAACACAGGACAATAAAACCTTTCCCAGGGTCTCAGGGCACTGCAGCAGGGAAACACCTTCAGCAGCAGGAGGTGCCAGGGTCCCTCAGCAATGAGGACAGGAGGACGTGCCCCCTCTGTGCCATGGTGAGCAGTGTGGTGCCCACTCATCCATCCTTGCTGTGCCATGCTTCAGCCTGGCAACCAACAAGGTGTTCGTGGTCTGGACACCGTAAGAAAGGAAGGTGAAGGCAGAAATGAAGCTGCAGGACAGCAAACACAACCAGCTGTAGCAGCTGCCAGTGAGTCAGCAGCTGTAGGTGCCTTGATGCTTCTCAGCTGAACCTACCCAGTCTCTGCCAGTGAAGGCAATCCAGGGGAAGCAGCTCAGGAGAAACCAGCAGCAGTGAAGATGCTGATGACCCAAGCCCACGTTTCCAGGAATCACACCACCTTCAGCTTCCCTTGAAGCCCTTGGGCAAACGGGTTCCTCCAGGCCAGGAAGTGCTGCAGCCTTTGGTGCTGCTTTCCAGACCCCATCCCACACCCCCTCGCCCTGCTCAGCACCTGCCCCCCCAGCTGGGGCAGGGACACTCCCCTGTGGGGCAGAGGAGGCGGACGACACGCTCCCGGATCTGCCTGGTCCTCACCCCGTAGACAATGGGGTTGAGCATGGGTGGGACCACGACATAGAGGTTGGCCAGGAGGATGTGGACGTGGCTGGGGATCTGGTGGCCGAAGCGGTGCGTGAGGAAGGAGAAGAAGGCGGGCACGTAGAACATGAGGATCACGCAGAGGTGAGAGCCGCAGGTGCTGAGGGTTTTGAGGCGAGCCTCGGGGGACGGGAGGCGGAACACGGCCCTAAGGATCAGCACGTAGGAGACGGCGATCAGCACCACGTCCAGGCCCGAGGAGAGCAGCGCCGTGGTCAGCCCGTACCAGACGTTGGCCCTGATGTCGGCGCAGGCCAGGCGGGCGATGCCCATGTGCTCGCAGTAGGTGTGGGGCATCACCTTGTGCCCGCAGTAGGGCAGGCGCTTCAGCAGGAAGATGGTCGGGAGCATGATGCAGAGCCCGCGGGCCACCGCGGCCGCGGCCATCTTGCCGATCACCGGGGCCGTCAGCATGGAGCCATAGCGCAGCGGGTCGCACACGGCCACGTACCGGTCAAAGGCCATGGCCAGCAGCACGGAGGACTCCACGATGAAGCTGAAATGGGTGAAGAACATCTGTGTGATGCAGGCGTCGAAGGAGATCTCCCTGGCGCTGAACCAGAAGATGGCCAGCATTTTGGGCACCGTGGTGGTGGACAGCATGAGGTCAGAGAGGGCCAGCATGGCGAGGAAGAGGTACATGGGCTCATGGAGGCTGCGGTCCGTGGCAATGACCAAGAGGAGGACCAGGTTGCTGAGCACAGCTGTGAGGTACATCAGGCAGAAGGGGACGGAGATCCAGATGTGGGACTCCTCCATGCCCGGGATGCCTGTCAGGACAAAGGTGATGGGGTCGAAGCTGCTCTCGTTGAGCTCGTGCATGGTGTTCCCGTGCCCAGGGCCGGCCTGGCTCAGCTCTGTGCAGGAAAGAGAAGTGATAAACCACACCTGTGAGCCTGGACTTGCCCGTGACACCCGACAGATGCTGCAAACCAGGACACAAGTGACAAGGCACCTGCCTTCCACCCTAAGGGGCTCCCTCGCTGTGTTTCATACAAAGGACCCTCTTTGTTCTGTCAGTCCTACAAAGCGTGTCTGGAAGGAAAACATCTCTGTTCTCCCACTGCCACTGCTAAACAGGTCAGGCCTTTCCCCAGCTCTGCTTTATCCACTGCCACAAAAACCTTGTAAAAGTCATAGAAATAATCATAAAAGTCACTCTCAGCCTTATCGCAGTCAGTGGCTCCATCTGTGAGCACACACACACACCAGTCTGTGGTGGGACTCCAGGTTCCTCCAGGGAGGTGAAATGACACAATTTCTCACCCTGCTCAGACCGGTGACCAAAGTTCCTTGTAAAATCCCAAATACAGGAAGAAATCCTTCCCCAGTATTAATGTTGGGCAGTGTCTGGGATGTGACTGACATCCAACTGCACCTCTGAGGGCTGTAGCCACCCTTCAAACTTCTCACTTGGAACCCCTTCAGGCACTGGAAGGGGCTCCAAGATCACCCTGGAGCCTTCTCTTCTCCAGCCTGAACAACCCCAGCTCTCCCAGCCTGGCTCTAGAGCAGAGGGAGCCCTTTCTTTTCCTGCCTTTTCCTTCATTCCTTTTCCACTCCATCGTTAAGAGGTGCAAAGACATGGTGGACTGCACAGAATGATCCCTGGACAAAGAAATTCTGGCCCAAAGCAGAAATACCCCAGAGAGAGAGCCCAAATGCAGAGTTCTGCACTGATGCTCAGCCCTGGCACCGTTCCAGTCTCTGAGCTCAGTTTTCCCAGTTCCTGAAGTGCTGGGGCAGCCTGAGCTGGGAGCATTCCCCCAGCTGTCCCATGACTGATCAGCCTGAGGGCGTCTTTGAAGATTTGAATAATGCAAACAAGCCAAGCTGCAAGTTCTCCACAAAAGCTTAGCCATGGGAAGGGCTTTGAGGAGAAGGAGCACCACAGCACTGCTGGGTTTATATGCTTCCCCCGTCTCACCCCCAGCTCCCATTCCCTGTGTAAACTCCATTATATATTAGAAAAACTCCAGGCCAGGGTTGGGATAGAGGAAAACCGGCTGGATTGGAACCAAAGATAAACCTTCCCTGCCTGCAGCCTGATTTACTTTCATTGCAAACAGCAGGTACCCAAGCCAGACGTGTTTGCATTTCTAAGTGCTTCCATTAAGGACTCAGCTCCCTGAACCAAAAATCCACCGAAAACACGGCTCAGTGCAGGAAAGACCTTCAGCTCATCGCAAATATTTGTCCAGTTGCCTCTTCCACTTGCAAACCCGCGTCACCCAGGTGACTCAAGCCAGTGTGGGTCTGGAGCAGGGGGTTAAATCTGCCTGGGAGCATCCCCAGGCTCCAACCCCAGCCGGTGCTACTGTGCGTGGGCTACAAAGCAGCTCAGCAAGCCTTTCCACCTCCACTTCCCAGAAATATGGAAATCTATTCCTCTCACACACCACTTCCCTTCCCTTCAGTCTGTTCAAACAGAATCGCTCCCCAAACCCCAGCGCTGGACAGGAGATGACTCACCAGGGCCAGCCCCGCACTGGGCAGAGGAGCCGCAGCCCCGGGTGCAGCAGAGCTCGGGGAGCCCAAAGCCCCCCGCGTGCCCGGGCTGAGGATATCGATCCTTCCCTCTCCCACACCTCAGAAACAGCATCAGTCCCTGCACCTGGGGAGGTTTAAATTGCCGGTGCATTAACCATTAACAGCAGTTAACACTCCCGGATGAGGCATTTCCTGCTTTTCCAGCATTTGCATTACAAGTGATTTTCCTCTCTCCTTGGGGCACTGGACACTGGGCCGGGCTGGTGAAGACCTGAGCTGGCGATGGGCACGGCCTGAGCACTCCTGGGATCCAGAGCATCATGGATGTCTGAGAGTGTTTTACCCACAGGAGGTGAAAATTGTCTCATTCCACTGCTGAAACCTCCCCAAACACACCCCTCAAGCTGCCAGGTCCCCTCTGCCACCCGAGCCCAGCCCACGGGCAGTGATCTACCATCGTGATTATAATTATTGTGAAGATCATTGATCAAATCGACAATCTACAAAATCACGATTAGGAAGGAATTGTTCCCTGGCAGGGTGGGCAGGGGCTGGGATGGAATTCCCAGGGCAGCTGTGGCTGCCCCTGGATCTCTGGCAGTGCCCAAGGCCAGGTTGGACACTGGGGGTGGGAGCAGCCTGGGACAGTGGGAGGTGTCCCTGCCATGGCAGGGGTGGGCTGGGAGGTCCCTCCCACCCAAAAGCATGGTGGGATTCCATGATTCCGTGATTTTGTGACCTCTTAAGACCATCAAGTGCAAAAAGTATTGTCAGAAAAGTCAATGTTGAGTTGTGTCCTGTCCCACCCAGCCACACTGATCCCAGTCCCACCCCTCCTTTCCCATCGCTCCCTTGCCCTGGGACAATCTCCCTCCTCCCCAAAGGCTCCGGGGGTAACAAGAGAGCAGGAGTGGGAGGTTCTGGTCTTGCAGGAGGATCCAGGATCCAGGAAAGGCAGCAGCTCTCACAAGGCACCATCGCTCCTGCAGCAGCTGTGGAAATGTTCAACAGGAGCCACGCAATTACAAATATTGGTGTTGTCTTCTCTGATGCCTCATGCATCTCAAAATGTAGCATTTGGATTGGATTCCCCTTCCTTTGGCTCCAGGAAGGGGTTTGGACGATGCTGTGAGCTGGGCTCCCTCCAGGGTGGGCTGCAGTTCCTCCTGCTGCCAGCACCAGCCTCTGTGTCCCGGCAGGGCAGGAGCTGCTCGGAAATCTGCCACTTGAAGGGTGGACTCGATGACCTGGGAGTTCTTTCCAAGCTTAGTGGTTCTGTCATCCTGTGGAGCAGAGGATGTGCTGCTGCTGTGCCTCAGACACAGGGCTGGCACACAGAGCTCCGGGTCTCCTTCCCACCTTGGGCTGGTTCCAGCTGCCCCCCATGCCACAGACACCCCAGAGTGGGCCCAGAGACACCCTGCCCCACCGTGAGCACATCCCACCCCACAGCAGCACCTGGGGGGCTTCAGGGGGAAGAGCCTTCACAGGGGTGCAGCAGGAGCCCGGGTCCAGCATGGCAGGCACCGAGCAGAGCCCAGCAGCAAGGAGCAAGTCCCAGAAGGAGAGGGTGTCACTGCAGCAGCGAGATGTGGGGATGCCCCTGCTGTCCCCAGAGCTGGGGCACACACAGGGGACTCTCTAGGGTTGGAGTGAGGAAGAGGAGCACGGAGAGCTCATTGGGAAGCTCCAGCCTGTGCAGCAGAGATGAGACATGGGCAGCACCACTCGTGTCTGAGTGGAGAAATGCTGAGACTTTGGGAGAGTGACTCTAGAGGTCCCTGTGAGGCAAGAAATGGTCCTGCAGCCAGGCAGCTCCACAGGGCTGGTGGTGTGACCCAGGGATTGTGGTACGTCACCCGGGGCTCATGGTGGCCCCGCCCAGTGTGGGGGGAGGGAGGTGACAGCCAGGGGCCACACCCTGAGGCCCTGGGCAGGCAGGGCTGGGGAGGCTGGGTGGGTCTGGCTGGATGGGGAGGAGGACCAAGGACAAGGGGTCCTGCAGCTGGCACAGCGGGACACGAGCCCCACCTTCCTCCAAGGCCTGGAGAGTGGCCATGGTGTGTCCTGGGGCAGCCCTCACTGAGACCCCTGTCCCCTCAGGGTAAGGGGCATTTGCACCATGGCTGGCGCAGGACCTGGCCTCAGAAAAGCTGTAAGGACAAGGACCCAAAGTGTCCCAGGCCAGGCTGGACAGGGCTGGGAGCACCCTGACCCGGTGGAAGGTGTCCCTGCCCTGGCACGGGGGTGGGACAAGAGGAGCTTTACTGTCCCTCCCAAGCCAGACCCTTCTGTGAGTCACTGCCCCATCCCGGGACAGAGGGCCTGGGATGCTCATCCCTGGGTGACCAGAGTGACAGCAGTGACAAGGGCAGTGAGACTGGAGTGACAGCAATGACATGGGCAGTGAGGTCAGGATGACAGCAGTGACACAGACAGTGAGGTCAGGGTGAGAGCAGTGACATGGGCACCGAGGCCAGGATGACAGCAGTGACACAGGCAGGGAGGTCAGGGTGACAGCAGTGACACAGGCAGCGAGGCCGGGGGGACAGCAGTGACACGGGCAGCAGGGCTGGGGTGGCAGAAGTGACACGGGCAGCGAGGCCGGGGTGACAGCAGGGACAGGGGCAGCCTGTGACAGGCCAGCCCCGCTGGGCACAGCCAGCTCCCTGCCCAGCCCTCACCTGCTGCTTTCCCAGGCCGAGCTCCAGCCCAGCCCGGCACTCACAGCTGCTGCTCCGTTGTTCCCAAGGACATTTTCATCATTTTATTTACTCACAGACCCTTTTCCTCCCAATGTGAGTGTGACACCAGTGTGACACCAGTGTGTGACACCAGCGTGTGAGGGGGTGTGACACCAGCATGTGAGGGGGTGTGACAGCAGTGTGACACCAGTGTGACACCTGTGTGACACCAGCTCTGAGGGACGCAGAAGGTTCCCCTGCCGGGCAGTGCTGGGGATGGTGGCTCTCGGTGCTGGTGGCTCTGCAGGGAAGGCTGTGAGTGAGTCCCCCCAGAGGAGTCCCCCAGCCCCAGGGGATGCAGGGGGGGCCCGGGGCTCAGGGCCCAGGGGAAGGTGCAGGTGCACAGCAGGGGCAGGGGGTGATGGCTCCAGAGGGGTCCCCAGCAGCTCCCAGGGCCACAGCAGCTCTGGGCAGGGCCCACTGGAGCTGAGCCCTCCAGCACCAAACCCTCCCTGCTGGGGTCTGGCTCTCAGCAGCCTCCCGTGGAACCCGGGGGCCTGCTGGCACTGAGATTTGGGAGCCCCCAGCAGCACACCCAGCCTCACAGTCCCCTCCTGCACTCTGTCCCCAACCCCTGGAGTGCTGCAGGACAAGCTGAGACCCCACAGAGATGGGCACTGGCTGAGCAGGGCTCCAGGGCTCCCACAGAACGGTGTCAGAGCGGATTCCAGCAAGAAAGGGCAGCAGCAGCACCCTCAAAAGCCTCCTCTGGGGCTCAGCCCATGGTCTCAAACTGCCAGATTTTGTCCTTCTCCCCTTCACCCTCCAACCAGAACACTAAATCGTCCCCGAGGGCTCAGAGACCAGCAGGGCTCTGCTGCACACCAACCTCGCTGGGTTATTTGCTTTTCTTCTGCTGCTCCCACAGACTTTGGGGTGCTCCTCACCAGACACGGGCTCAGGGGGTCTGTCCTGCCCCCAGTGCCAGGGCCACAGCCAGCTCTGCCACCTCAGGGGACAAGGCTGGGTTTGCCCCCTCAGACACACAGTGTGGGTCTGTGTTTGTTTCCTCACCTACAGAACCTCAGGACAGATTTAACCTTGAAGTGTTTTCTCCCAGGTGGCAGCACGGGGAGCACAGAACGGGATGTCACAGCCCATGGTGGCTATGGGGTGAGCCCCACACCTGCCAAGGTCAGGAGAGCTCAGAAGATGCTGGAAGTGGCACCACGGGTGTTCCAGAGCTGCTGTTCCTGCTCCTGGAGCAGCTTCCCTGGGAGGAGTGTCACCTGCAGAGAAGGACATGGCACAAAGGGGGGCCATCCTCCTCTGTGCCATCAAGGCCAGGCCAGGTGTGCTCCAGAGACCTCTGCAGATCTCAGAATCATGGAATTGTCACGCACTTTCCCCAGCACTGCCAGGTCCACACGGCTGTTAAATCCCTCCAGGGATGGGGACTGCACCAATGTTACCAATATCCAGCCTAAGCCTCCCCTGGCACAGCTTGCCTCAGTTTCCCCAGCCGGGCAGGGCTGCCCAAATCCTGCACTGCTCCTCCCCCTGAGCGAGCAGCACCTGGGGCAGCCTGGGGGTACAGGTGTGAGTTCCCAGCTCCCAATTTAACAGCCCCAAAATCCCCCCAGTGTGTCCCTGGCTGTGTCCCCGGGGGATTCCCACCACAAAAGGAGGAGGAAGCTGAAGGCAGGTGGGACAAAGAGGTGCCTGAGGCTGAAACTCCACCTGGGACTCCACAAACCTGCAGGAATTTCCTGTTGCCACCTTGGTGATTTCTGTGGTAGCTCTTGGAGGATCCCTGGCGTTGGTGGGGGTGACAGAGATGGGCTGTGGCTGCTGGCAAAATAATGAATTTAATGAAAAACTAAATATTTACATAACTAAGTAATTAAATAATGAATTTCCAGGATAACTAAATAATTAAATAATTAAATAATTGAGTAATTAAATAATGAATTTACCGAGTAACTAAAAAAATAAACAAGTCAATAACTAAACAGCTAAATAAATAAATAAATACGCAATTAAGTGCCTCATGCAGAAGCAGCAGGCAATTAATTGTATAGCTAATTGATTGTTTCAATTAACTGCCCTCTCTGCCCGCAGGGCAGCAGTGTGAGGGCTACGGGAACAGCACAGGACCCCCAAAACAGCTGCACAGGGTGGGCAGAAATGCACCCAAGCACCACCTGGAACCCCCCCAGAATCCCAGGACCTCTGAGGGTGGAAAAGACCTTCAAGGTCACCAAGTCTGACCTTTGATCACCCCCTCTGAGACCACTGAGTCCAGCTGCTCCCCCAGCACTGCCAAGGCCACCACGGACATGTCCCAAGGGTCACACACATAAAGGTGTGTGTGTGGTGACAGCAAGGTGAGGGGGACATGAAGGTCTCCAGGTCCAGCCACAGCAAGGTGAGGAATTCCCATGGGAAAGTCCCTGGCTAGGGAAAGGCTGACTCAGCACAGGCTGAACTCACCACAGCAAATACTGTCACCAAAATGGCAAAGAATTGCATGGAATGACATAGAATTACACATAATTACACATGATTACATGTAATTACCCTCCTGACTCATGCTGCAGTGACAGCTGTCCTGGTGTGCCTGGCACAGGGATGGGTAGCAGCTTCCCAGAGCTCAGAAAAACTGCAATTCCACCCAGGAAAGTCCCCTGGCTCTGGGCTGTGCAGCCTGCAGGTGGGAGCTCCTGCCTGGCATGGGGATAGCCCAGCTGGGCAGGGGGATAAGAAGCACACAAGTGGGGTGAAAATGGGGCCAGGTCTGCTCTGCCCCATCACAGGACTCCCCCAGGTGGCTGGGGGTGCCCCAGGAATGTGGCTCAGACAGGGACAGAGACCTCCAGACGGGGAACAGCCTTGAAAACTGGAGCTGCCCAGTGGGAGAGGGACATCAAAGCTGTGCTCGGGTTCCTGGGCAGGGGCTGGCACATCCTGAGAAGCCCAGAGGAGCCCACAGGTCCCTGCTGGCTTTGTCTGTGCTGCTCTCTGGTGAGGGATGTGTCCAAGCACATCCTCATTTTGGATGAGGGCAGGTCCTGACCTCCCCTGCTCCTCGGAGGGGCACAGTAACCCTGGCAGCACCTCCGTCCCGTGGTGGGCACGGTGCCCATGCTGGTGGCACCGGAGCTGCCACTTTCAGTGGCATGTCTCTTCCAAAGCCACGAATGTCTTCAGGACATTTGCCATCTCTTCAGGACATCTGTCCCTTTGCCAGGACATTTGGCAGCAGCTCCTCTTCACAGGTTTAGATCTGGTGTCCCCGGTCCCCAGTGCCACCCCGGGTCTGTCCCTGTGCCTGTCCCTGAGGGTCCCAGGGTCCTCCCTGCCCCGTCCAGGAGCCAAAAGCTCATTTCCCTCGCTGGTTGTGCTAGAACATCCATCCCTCCCTGGGTGTCTGATCCCACAAGGGCACTGTGGCAGCATTGGTCCCTGCACTCCTGAAACATCCCCACAGGGCTGGAGATGGAGCAAGACAAACAGCCTGGTCAAATCCTGGGGAAATTATGGAGAAAAAAGGGAGTGAGGGAGACTCCAGCTGACCATGGGGCCATGGTGTGGTGTGGGACAGGGCTGGACAGTGACAGCCCAGGCTGGGGGATGGGAATTTCCAGCCAGGAAGCAGCTCCAGGAGGGAGCCCAGCACATTGTCACTGTCACAGGCTAGGAATTAAGTGCCTGGAGCTGGGCTTGGGACCCTGCACCTCTGTGCACACACAGGCTGGGGACAGGTTTGGGTGCTGCCCTCAGGGTCCATCCAGGGGAGCATGGGTCTGGAAACAGCCTTAGCTGGAGCTCCATCCCATGGGCTGATAAAGAGTGAGGAGCTCAAAGGGACCTCAGCAGAACCTTTCCCATCCTGAGGGCTGAGTCCCTGTCAGATGGAGCAGGATATTGTGGGATGATGGAAAAAGCCCTTGAGGACCTGACCCTGCTGCACTGTCTTGAGCAGTACCTGAGGGATGATTGATGTTGTCCAGAGAGATGATGGATATTGTCCCCAAAAGATGATGTATATTGTCTCCAAAAGATGATGGATATTGTCCCCTGTCTGCCTCAGGAACCATTTAGCAATTCCCATCATGGGACCTGAAGTGTCCTCATCACAGAATGGTTTGGGTTGAGAGGGGCCTTAAAGCTCATCCAGTCCCAACCCCTGCCATGGCAGGACACCTTCCACTGGAGCAGGGTGCTCCAAGCCTGCTCAAGCCCAAATCTTGTTCAAGATGTGAATTATTAGGCTTTCACCTTTGCAGAATATTGAACTGTTTGAGTGCTGAAGGGCAGCTCTGGGTGAGCTGCAGGAGTTCAGGGAGCTGTGGTGGAGCTCCAGCTGCAGTGGGGGTAGCACTGACAGAAGGGATGGCCACAGCTTTAGGAGCCAGAGCCTGGGACGGAGTGGCCTGAAGTGGCCAAACCTGAAAGAGCCTCGCTTACCACGGGAGGGCCAGTGGGGCCAGGAGGAGGTGGCGGCAGTGGCCTTCAGTGAGGGCACGGGGAAGGTCTCCCAGGAGCTCAACAAAGGAGCGGTCGCCACGGGGACACTGAGACGCCGCCGAGCGAGGTGGGAGCTGCCACAGCTCAGCTCATCCCCTGGCTGCAGAGACGCGGATTCAATCGCATTTGCAAATTAAATTCCTCAGGAAATAATGAAACACGCAGAGGCTGGAGCTCCAGCAGAGAGCTCAGTGATAACCCAGAGCAGCAGCCACCCAGCCAGGAGGGACAGCGGGGCACCTGCTGGTTTTTTCCAATTCACCTGTTGGCGAATTCCCAATCTGTGGCACGTGCAGGGCGAGTAGGAGGAGTCCCTTCAGCAGCTGGAGCAAAAGCAATCAGAATAACTGAGCTGCCTGGCAGGGGAATTCATTCCAAAATTTACCAGCCTGGAGAGAGCTGGGTGGGGGATGAGGCTCATGATGTGAACCCTCAGTTAATGGAATTTGGGGGGGTTGGTCCATGCTGGCAAGTCGGGGTTGGCTGAGGACCAGGGCCATGGAACAGCCACCAGCTCCTGGGGACATAGATTGTGCCAGGCTGGCTCTCCTGTGCCAGGCAGGTCTCCAGGGACATGGATTGTGCCAGGCTGGCTCGCCCCATGCCAGAGGATTCTCCTGTCCCCGCAGGCCCAAATGCAGCAGTTCCTGCTCTGGAGCAAAGAAGGAAAAGGACAAAGTGCCCCACTCCTGCCACAGGAAGGGGGTTGATCCCTCAGCTCTGACACTGAAGTTTTGTGACCTTTTGGCAGAAGGTAAAACCCAGGAGTGGGGAAATGGGGGTCCCCAAGGGGACACAGATCACTCCCCTCACCACTGCTGGGAGCTGCTTCCCCAAAAAAACCCAAATCCAGCAGCTCTGAGCGTGTCATGAGGGTTTAGGAGGGATTAGGAAGGGATTAAGAGGGAAAGCTCTTAACATGAGCTGTTCCTGTGCCAGTTCTGCAGGTGCTGCAGGAACATCACCCAGACCCACAGCTCCCAGCAGGGCTCCGGGCAGGGGGAACAGGCCACCCCCAGCTCAGACACCCCAATAAAATCACAGTTTGGGGTTAAAAACAGCCTTGTTGGGATAATTCACTGGGGAGGCACATTAGCCAAATAAATCTGCTTAAGGGAGTCAAGGAGGAGGACTAATCACTGCGGGATGAAGGCTTGGGATAATCTCCCAAGGAGCAAATAATTGGGCATTAAGGTGTGGGGGATGTCGGCTCCAAGCAGCCTGTGCTTTGGTCCTGGCCCTGGGGGCTTCCATATGGGAGCTGTGGGGGAAAACACCAGAACCCCCAGTGCTGCAGGGCTCCCAAGGCTCCGCTGGACCAGACCCTGGCTCCACCTGGGAATGGGCACTGAAGCTTTGAGATGCCTCAGTCACACGCTGGCCCTGCCACAGGTGTCCCAGAGATGCCACCAGGGCAGCCTGAGACATTCAGGTGTCCTGGGAAGGGGAGGAGGGGCAGGACAGAGACCATCAGGATGGGTCAGGAACACAAGACTGCACAGAGCAGCCTGAGCACCACTCACCTGGCTCTGACAGGTAAAGGTGTCCCTGTCCCGGAGTCGGGACTCATTCCCAGCATCCCCAACATCCCTGAGACAAACCAGTGGCATTTGGCCCTGGGAAGGGTCAGCCCAGGCCAGCTGAAGGCCGTGCTGGCTGACAGCAGAGCCCAGGGCACAGCCCTGTCACAGGAATCATCCTAAATGTGTTTTTCACAAGGCCCGTGCACCCAAACCCACCAGTGCTGAGATGGTGCAGCTGGACAGTGGAGGGGAATCCTGCAGCAGGACCCAAGAACCCCTCTGGAACCCCCTGTGACACCCTCCAGGACACCAGCTCAGGTAACCCAGGGGCACAACACTCCTGCTGCCCACAGCTCCATCCCAGCCCCAGGCCAGGGCTTGGGAAGGAGCTGGGCAAGGACCTCGTCCTTGTCACAGTCCTCTGCTGCGGGACACGGGCAGGGCTGGTGGCACCACCAGTCTGGGGGGGTTCCAAGGCTGGCATGGCTCACAGGGTTCAGCTGCCCCCCCTCAGGAGGGGTAAAACAACCAGGTAAAACACAGCTGCCCCTGTGTCTCACACAGGCACAGCCCACAATCCCAAGGTAATGCCTGATGGATGCCCTGTTCATGTCCCCCTTTCCCCCACAGCATGTGCTCCCCTTCAGTCCCCCACTGCCTCCACTCGTGCCCAGGGCAGTGAGATCCCCCGAGGCTGAAGTTGGGAAATGTTCCCTGAGACCAGGGTGACAGCACAGGGATCCAATGGTCCCCGTGTGTCCCTTGCAGATCAGGAGGTTCCACGATCCTCAGGACCTGGGGGACGAGCCCCAGTGCACTCATAGCACCTGCTGGCACTGGGCACCAGTAAGAACCCCCAACCAACTGGAAATTCTCCTGCTTGTTGTCCCTGGACACCAGGTCCCATGTCCTCCAGTGCTCCCTGATTTCCAGTGCAAACATGAGACAGTCCCGTGGTTCTGGCAGGACCAGGAATGAAGGTATGGATGCCACCAAGCGCAGAAAATCTGAATTTACTGGGAATTGTGTGAACTTACCTCAAACGCGGAGATTTTTTTCAAGAGTCTGAGCATGAAAACTGGCTAAAGCTCAATCCTGGAGCTACAGGTCCAGCCCACAAACAAAGGTGTGGGGCTCACCTGGAGCAGGTGGAGGCAGCCAGAGGTCATGGAACAGTTTGGGTTGAGGGACCTTTAAAGCTCAGCCAGTTCCACCCCCTGCACGGGCAGGGAGACCTTCCACTGAACCAGGGTGCTTCAAGTTCTGTCCAGCCTGGCCTTGGACACTTCCATGTGAAGGTGACACTGCCAGGGCTGGCCCCAGATGCTGCCACCAGTGCTGAACCTCTCATTCCTGAGAAGGGCCCTCAGAGCCACACCTGTCCCTGCCACCACCAGGTGACTTCACATTCTGCATTATTACCAAACCCACACCTAGCACCTGCTGCAGAGGCACTGGGAAGGCAGACACAGCCCAGAACAAACCAACACTGACCTGGGACACCGCAGGTGCCAAGAGCAGCTGCAGTGTCCCCTGGTGCCTTGTGCTGTGACCTGTGCTCCCAGCACCACACACCTGAGCCCACACCTGAGTCACCGGTCCCCAGTCTGCACGGACACAGCTCATGTCAGCTCACACACAGGCAGCTCCACTTTCCCAACGTTTATTCCTGCCCCACCTCTCCCCACAGGGGTCAGAACTTCTGGAACTGTTTCTTGGTGCCCGCAGCCTTGGTCACCTTGAGCACGTTGAAGCGCACGGTCTTGCTGAGAGGACGGCACTCGCCCACTGTCACGATGTCCCCGATCTGCACATCCCTGCAATGACACCTGGGGGTCAGGGAGCTCCTAGGGCCTCACCTGTCCTCAGAACCGCCCAAGCTGCCTGTCCCTCCTGGGACAGGCAGAGCCTGGAACCTGCCCCGTGGTTCAGCACGTGCCAGTGGCATTGTCAGCAGCCCCTCACCCGGGGGACTCTGCAGACCATCGTGAGTTTGGACATCATGACCAGTGAGCAGGTTCCAGGTGAGGCCGGGCCATGATCCCACCCAGGTGTGTCCCTCCCCAGCTCAGCCCCGCACACCAGTGAGATGTGTCCCTCCCCGAGGAGCCAGGCCCACACCTGAAGCAGGGGGACAGGTGCACGGACATGTTCTTGTGGCGCTTCTCGAAGCGGTTGTACTTGCGGATGTAGTGCAGGTAATCGCGGCGGATGACGATCGTGCGCTGCATCTTCATCTTGGTCACCACCCCTGCACGGGGGACAGCACACCTGGGACACCTGGGGGACCCACGGGGACTGGCAGGGGGACAGCACGCCTGGGACATCGAGCACTGGGGGAACCAGCAGGGGGACAGCACACCTGGGACATCAGGGACTGGGGGACCCACAGGGACTGGCATGGATCGGTGTGGCACCTGGCAGTTCCAGGGATTTCTCCTCGTTTACTGGCCCCTCACTACCAGGCCACAGCCCCCCCATTTCTGTTACAAACCCAATTATGGCTCTTTTTCAAGCCCGTCTAACACACTTCCTAACACTCCCCACACCACCAGCTCCCATCCTATCCCCCACCGCCCTCCAGCACACCTGGTCCTGTCACCTGCATCAGTAAAGCCATGTGGCAGTGTCGTCAGCCCCGCGGGGGGCTCGGCAGACCATCGTGAGATTGGCATCATTTGCAGTTCCAGGATCGGGGCGGGTCACAGGGACCCACCTCAGGGGAGGTGGTTACCTTGTTACCTGCCCCAGATCTCCCACGGGACTCCTCTGGGGATGTTCCAGCTCACCTGAGAGTATGCGGCCCCGGATGGAAACATTGCCAGTGAAGGGACACTTTTTGTCGATGTAGGTGCCCTCGATGGCCTGCAGAGACAGGGGGATGTCAGGTGGGCAGGTACAGCCCAGGTACCCCCAGAGAACACTCGAACACCTGCAGGTAGGCAAAAGCCACAGAGGCCTCGAGTCCAAGCAGCCCCGCCAAGGCCACCACTGACCCTGTCCCAAAATGCCACATCCACACCAGGACCAGCAGTCCCAAGCCCAGGTCCCCTCACCTCCTTCGGGGTTTTGAAGCCCAGCCCCACGTTGCGGTAGTAGCGGGGCAACTTCTCCTTGCCGCCCTCGCCCAGCAGCACGCGCTTCTTGTTCTGGAAGATCGTCGGCTGCTTCTGGTAGGCGCGTTCCGTCTGGGGGCGGGGGACAGGAGCGGGGGTCAGCACAGGGCCCGGCACCGGGGGGAGCCAGGCCCCGGGACCCCCGGGCACTCAGCACCGAGAGGGAGCCCGGCCCCGGGGCACCGAGACCCCGCGAAACCCCAGGCACCAAGGCCCCGCAGCACGCAGATCCTTCCCCGCCCAGCCGCGGACACCGGACCCTCTGCACTCCCCCGAACCTCGGGGCACCGAGACCCCGTCCCGAGCTCCGGGCACGGAGCGCTCTGCTCCCCCACTCCACACGTGCGGAGCGCCGAAATTCCGCCCGCGCCTTCGTCCCGCCTGCCCCGGGACACGGGACCCTCCCC
>VXAX01002726.1:6755-22956 GCA_013399835.1 Leptocoma aspasia
AACCTGAGTGAGGGACCTGGGTCCCAGAGGGTCCCGGGATGTGGGGGGGGTTGCGGTCCCATGGTGTGGAGGGACTCTGATCCCAGAGTATGGAGGTGACCCCATCCCAGGGTCATACCCTGGGAATCCTAGGAATGTCGGGGTGCCTCATTCCCATGGCACAGGCGTACCTCAATTCCAGGGTAAGGGGAGGACAGAGATGTGAGAGTGTCCTATTCCCAGTGTGTGGGGTACCCCAGTTCCAAGGTAGTCCCATTTCCCATGCCCCAGGATATGGGGGTGTCACATTCCTGTGTCATGGGGGTACACCAACTCCAGGGTCTGGGGGTGCCCCAGGGATGTGGGGGTATCCCAGTCCCGTGGAATGGAGTACCCTGATCTTGGGGTATGGGGGTTCCCCAATCCCAGGATATGGGAATCCCAGGAATGTGGGGTTGTTCTATTCCCACTTTCCCATCCCACAAGAATGTGGAGTGCCCTGTTCCCAGGGTATGGGGCTGTCTCAATTCCAGGGTAAGATGGTGCCCTGATCCCACAGCTCAGGGGTACCACAGTCCTGGGGAGCAGTGATGTGTCATTCCCATGGAATGGGGGTGTCCCAGTGTTGGGGTACAGGGATGTCCCATTCATATGGAATGGGGTACCCCAGTCCTGGGGTATGAGGGTGCCCTGATCCCAGGATATGGTGACACCACAATCCCAGAGTTCAGGGTCAATATCACTTGATTTGGGTGTGCAGGGTTCTAATCTCATGGCATTGGAGTGCCCCAGTATGGGAGTGCAGGGATGTCCCAATCCCATGGAATGGGGGTGCCCTGATTTTTGGGTGCAGGGGAGTTTCTGGGGTTGAGTTTCCCCAACTCCATCCCTGGTTTCCAGAGGGAATTTGGGGTCTGGGGTTGAGTTTCCCCGACTCCATCCCTGGTTTCCAGAGGGAATTTGGGGTCACCTCTGGGTGATGCCACCTCCGTGTCTGTCCCAGCCCCGGCCCCCCCTTGCACCCCAATCCCAGACCCTTGTCTGAGTGGCAATGGGGGATTGGGGGGAACTGAACTCTGGCTTTGGAATATGATAGGGATGGGGGTAGGAAAGAGGAGGGAGGGGGTGGCAACAGGGATGGGGAAGGGGGAAAAGGGATGGAGAAAATGGAAAAAGAGTTTGGGGAGGGGAAGAAAGGATGGGGAAAGGGCAGCCGGGAAGGGGCAGGAGGAGAAGGGATGGAGAAGGCTCAGAGGAGATGGAGAATGGGAAGAGGGGATGGAGCAGATAAGGATGAGAAAAGGAAGGGGAAGAGAGGATGGGAAAAGGGGAAGAGGGGCTGGAGAAGGTGGGAAAGAGGATGGGGAAAGGACAGTGGGGATAGAGCAGGTACAAATAGGATGGAGAATGTGGAAAAGGAATGGAAAAGGGGAATGTTGGGGTCTTTTCTTTCTGGTGGTTGTTGTTGAACCCCACACACTGCTGGGAACCTACCCCCTGGGCCCTTGAAGGAGGTTCCCTCTCATGAGTTCTTTGCCAGAGATGAAAGACACGCAGGACTCACTGTGTCTCTTGGTCTTCAGGTTGTTGTTTATTTTTCTCTTANAAGAGAGAATGGAAAATGGGCAGAAGGATGAAGGTACCAGTGGGACCAGGATGGGACAGAGGGCCTGCAGCAGGTACCAGTTGGAAAGGGCAGATGTCACTGGGATGGGGCAGGTAGGGATGGGAATGGACAGAGGAATTGGGGCAGGTGCTGATAGGATGGGGCAGGCGGCAAGGGGCCTCAGGTCCCTCTCCCTGCCCTACCCTACTGATGCCCACCCTCCTCTCCCACAGCCCATCCTGGATCAACCCGGCCACGCTGGAAGCTCTCCAAGCCCGCTGTGGGGAAACCAAGCCCCCTGAAAGACCTGCTGGGGCCAGAGGGGGGCAGACTGCACCCCACTATCTGTGGGGAGTGTGGGAAGAGCTTCAGCCGGAGCTCGGACCTGGTGCGGCACCGCATCACCCACACCGGGAAGCGACCATTCACCTGCAGCACCTGTGGGAAGGGCTTCAGTCAGAATTCCAACCTGGCCACACACCAGTGCATCCACACTGGGGAGAAGCCCTTTGGCTGCCGGGACTGTGGGAAGCGCTTCGGGGAGAGCTCAGCACTGGTACAGCATCGGCGGACGCACACCGAGGAGTGGCTATACAGATGTAGGGAATGTAGGAAGAGCCTCCGCGTCAGCTCCAACCTGCGGCGACACCACCATACCCATGGCCGAGATCAGCCCCACCTCTGCCCTCAGTGCGGGGACACTTTCTGGAACCCTGGCCAGCTCTGGAGGCACCGCGGGGAGCATGTTGTGTGAGGGGGAAGTGGGGTGGGCATGGGGACAGGGACACCTGCATAGGGGTCAGGACAGGGATAGGGATGGGGGTGGGACACATGGATGGGGATAGGAACACTGTGATGGGGACACCAGGATGAGGATGGGGAGGATGGGATAGGGATGGGGACAAGGACACCAGGGTTGGGGCACAAGGATGGAGATGTGTTGGTTTGGCACAGCCTGGTTTTTGGTAGTGGGGGAGGAGGGGCCACAGGCTGCTACAACCTTCCACCATGTCTGACATAGCCAATCTCTGGTGGCTCTGAAGATGGACATGTTGCTGGCCCAATTATAGAGGTTGGTAATGCCTCTGTGATGACGTATTTAAGAAGAAAAAGCAGCGTTTGCGCAGTTTTTGCCTTGGGGTGGTGAAGCGCCACCGCCGGGGCCATCTTAGCACAGCCCACAGCAATGCGCTGCAGCCACTGCCATCTCGGCGGGGCCTGGCTCGAGCCTTGCCTGCCTGGCTGCCCCGAGCCAGCGGGGCTGCGGGTGAAAAGGGCAGGGATGGTGGCAGCGGCTTCCCCTTCCCAACACCCTGCGTGAGGAGAGGTGTTCAATAGCGCCAGCACCACGGCGGCCGACGCTACCTGTGCGATGGCAGCAGGGCTGCATGGGCAACAGTGGAAGCACAACAAGCAACTCCCTGACGTGGAACCTAGACAAAATCAACTTAACGCTGCAGGATCCTGCAGGAATCTTTGAATTGGTGAAACTTGTTGGCAATGGTACCTATGGGCAGCAGTTTTTCTTCTAGTCAGAGAAGAGGAAGTGAGGACGTGAGGGAAAACAACTTGGCAGCGCCAAGGTCAGTGGAAAAAGAGGGGGAGGAGGTGCCCCAAGCACCAGAGCTGAGATTCCTCTGCAGGCCATGGTGACAACTGTGGTGAAACAAACTGTCCCCCTGTGATGCACAAAGTCCACAGGGGATGCAGAGATCCACTTGCAGCCCGTGGGAAAAGTGCTTATGCTGGAGCGTGTGGATGCCAGAGAAGGCTGTGGTCCAGTGGGAGACCCGAACAGAGAGAGAGGGCCCCTGCTTCCAGAGAAAGAGAGAGAGGGCTTTTGCTTCCAAACTAGAGCAGCCTATTCTTAGAGGACTGCACCCTGTGGATGAGTGACCTGTGCCACAACAGTTTTGGGACGACTGTTTGCTCGTAGGAGGGACCCCACGGCAAAGCAGAAAAAAGACTCCTCTCCCTGAGCAGACAGAAGATCTTGAGTGATGAACTGACCAAAACCCCCACGCCCTGTCTCCCAGTGCTGTTGGTGAGGAGGGAGGAGCTGTGGGGACGAAAGGTATTGTAAGGGCTTATTTGACTTCTCTTTGTCCCCCTCTGACTCTATTAATAATAAATTTACTTAATGCCTTTAAATTTAGGCCTTTTTTGCCCTTAGAGTGTTTTTTTCCCAGGCCTTATCTCAACTCACAAACCCTTCATTAATTCTTTTTTTTCCTTCTCTTCTGCCCAACAGTAGGAAAAGAGGGTAAGCAAATGACTGTCATGGGTGCCTGGCATTTGGCCAGTGTCAAACCACGACAAGACACCAGGATGGCAACGGGGACACCATGATGGGGACAGGGAAACCAGGATGGGGACACTGTGATGGGAATGGGGACACCAGAATGGGCCTATGGGGACACTGTGATGGGACTGAGGACACCAGGACCAGGATGGGGATACCAGGATGTGGACATCAGGATGGGGACAGGGACACCAGGATGAGGACCCCAGCGTGGGGATGGGGACCCCGGAATTGGGGTACATGGATTGGATCTGCTGACATCATCAACAAAAGGCCCCCAGGCAGCCTCGTCCCACCACACAGATTTGGGGACCTCCAATGGTGGCACCCCCAGGGGGTGATGACAGCATCTTCTCACTGCAAGGTCTTGGGGTCATCCACAGTGACCCCAGTGTAGCCCCAGGGAGCTTTTTCAGTTCTCCCAGGCAGGCCAGATCCAGTGCCAGCATAGGGCACCTGGGGGAAAAGGGGAGAGGCATGGAGACACCCCACTCACACACTGGCACCCCCAGACACTCCAGGGGGCTCCGGGAGTGGGGGCTTGCAGGAGAAGCACACGAAAATCCTGATCCAAAATCTGGCTCACAATTCTCTGGCTTTTTTGCATAATTACAACCATTTTCAATTTCTGGAGGACAGGAAACACACCCCCCAGAACATCAGAAGATGCTCAGGGATTTGGGGGGTGCAGGGGGCACTCCAAAACCTCAGTCCTGAAATTCCATTATTCCACTCATGAACCTCCAGCCTCATTGCATAATTCTAACAATTTTTAATTAATTAAATTTGTTGGCTGCCTGCCAGAGTGGTGTTGCCACTCACGCATCTCTCCACTCAACCATCTCCTCCATGCATCTCACCAGGCAATCACTGCCTCATGCATGAGGTGACCATCAACCCATTCTCCAGCTATCTGACCTGCAGCTGAACCCCTCCAAGAGTGCTTTTTGGTGAACAAGAGTGAACAGAAGTGAACAGGATTTAACAAAGGTGAAAAAGGTCCTTGTCATGTTCCACATTTTCTCTGCATGATTTTTTTTTATTTTGGGTTTCCTGTGATGTAAGAATAAAACAAAATTTAATAAATTTTTCAGAAATAGAAAGATGGTTATATTGTGTTGATATGTATTTGGCCTGTATTGCCCTGTATTATTCAGTATTTGTGTTTGCCACTGCTCTGTGTGTAAATTTTACTTTTACTGGTGTGTATATGTATTGTTGTGGTCCACAAGGCGAAACAGAATTTTCTGACTCCATATCAGAAGGATTAATGTGATTTATTAAAATGACTCCATAGTTCCGAAGGCTCGGGCTATTTGTGCCCAAGTACAGAGCTTAGCTGTTGCTTCTTCATGCTCAGTACAAGAATGCTAGAATGCTACAATATCAGAGAGATAACAGTTCTTCACCTCATAGGTTGAAAGATAGAAAGCCACGTCTCCCATATCAGGAGACAGGGCAGCCAAACAGCACCCATGTCCTTGAAAAACACAGCTCAGAGATATGTTACAGAATTCTGTGCTGAGAAAGTGAGCTTTCCCCTCACTTCTGCAGGCCTGCACCCAGGGAACTCACAAAATGTTCAGACAACATATATGGATTGCATTTGTACTTGTATTGCCTTCCAGTTAGGAACAGTATACATTTCTTTACAGAAAAAAGCAAATTCAATACACACAGATAATGTTTTGCATTGTACAGCCTTCTGTTTGTATACGTTGTTGTTTCCATGTCTTTTCCTGAAGTGTAAATAAAAAAAGTCATTCAATAAAGTTGAATAAACCTTAATAAAGATATCCCCCACCCTTTTTGGCTCTTGTCTTTCTTTGGTGTGGTTTAGTCTTTTTTCTTTGTCTCCTGTGTGTCCTCTTTGTCTTCCTTCTTTTCAATTTTCTCTGTTCTTCTAATTTCTTTTTTTGTCTTGCTTTTCACTGTATTTCTTACTTTGCTTCTCACTTTACTTCTTACTTTGCTTCTCACTTTACTTCTTATTTTGCTTCTCACTTTACTTTTCTGTCTATTCCTCACTTTACTTTTTTTACATCTCACACAGAGAACTGTGCCGGGACAACAAGTTTGTCCGGAGGTTGCCACTGACGCGTGGAAGCTTGTATTTGGGCCACATTCATCAAGGGGCAGTTCTCTTCCCTTTATAGCCTGCAAAGTGCTGCCAGATTGCCGTGCTCTCTGCACAGTCCTTCTCAGCTGCAAGTCTCACCATGCACATTACAGACTCACAAGGACCAAAGCTCTGGAGAGACATGTTGTCGTCATGGACATTTTGTGAGTTCCCTGTGTGCAAACCTGCTGAAGGTTTTCTTCCCAAGGAAAAGCACTGTTCTCTGCACAGAATTTTATAAACAAATCTCTGAGCTGTGTTTTCAAGGACACGGGCATTTTTCTGCCCTGTCTCTCTGGCTCAGGAGATGTGGGTTTGTTTCTCTTTCTTAGCCAATGTATGGAGAATTGTTGTCACTGGTTTTGTAAGCATTCTAGCATTCCTGTACGGGTCATGAAGAAGAAAAGATCTAAGCTCTGTACCTGGGCACATAATAATAGCCCAAGCCTTCTAAACAATGGAGTCATTTTAATAAATCACATTAAGCCTTCTGATATGGAGTCAAAGAGTCCTGTTTTGTTGTGGACGGACCCCAACAATAACATCTCACACAGAAAAACGTGCCAGGATAAAAACATGTTCTTTATGTCCCCTTCCCATTGCCCAGATTGTGGTGCTGTGTTGAAAATCTTGGACATAGAAAAACTAATGCAGCAAATGCTTCTCTCCTGGCACATTTTGCTGAGCGAAAGCTAGATGGACAGTTTGGACTCTGAGAAACAAAGAGTATGTTTGGCCTTACAGCTGAGGAAAAACCATGCAGCGTACACTGTGGATGTGTGCAGTATAGACACTGAAAAGTGGCAAAGCTGAATACCATCGCTGGGCTTCGGTTCTGTCGGGATAACAGAAAGTGAAGAATGAAGCTGCAGAACATTGCGCATGTGTGGGTAGTGTACCGCATTGCAAAAGTCCAGCAACAGCTCGTTCACAATAAGAGGCAGCTAAGAATACCCTTGCTGCTTCAACCTGTATATTGCCCAGGTTGAACTCCACCATACAACCTGGAGATATGCACTTTCATACAGCTTCAGGGTTTCACATCTGGTCCAAGCACCTATAGCTCTAGAGAGAAGTAAGCATTAAACAGAAAGCATTCATAAATCACTTGCTTCTCTAAGCAGCCTTTAAACTGCACACAACACACTGCGGCCCTGTACCTTCCTTCTCAAATAGATGTGCCATCACATTTTTCACTCTCGCAGCTCTTTTGCCAAAGTCCAGAAGCTGCTCCCATAAAATAGGCTCAAGAAAAAAAAGCCAGTGCTGGGATGCACCTTCCCCTTGCCACATGTCAGCCACACCAAACACACTTCTGCACTTTGTACTTACCATTACAGCTTCTTCTGACAGCATAGTATTTGAATCTTGGCATCTAAAGCTAAATGGGAATGTTTCCACATAGGACTCAGATAGGAATATGTATGAACACAGGTAGCTGTCACAGACCCCCCTTATGATTGATAACTTGATTTCAGCAGGCAATCCAGTGGCAGTAATGCTCCTCTTGCAGCCTGTACACTGTGCACACAACAATGGTGCTCCACAGTTTTGCTCTCACCATTACAAAGCATCATGCCTTTTCATTCTCCCAGAGTGCAAAGTGTCCACCTACTTCTTGTGCAGAACACATTTGTGTATGGAAGGACATGGACACATTGGTCTCTGCAAATTTGAAAGTGCGTGACTGTATTATAAGCTGAGCAGAAAATTGCAGAGCAGCAGAGTGAGACTGCAGTTCATATGATGGAATAGGAAAGTGCATTCCACGTGTGGAATGAATATATATTTCCTCGCCTAAGGTGCATGGTTCAATTAAGCAACTTGTCTTGGCGCATTTATTGTTGCAAGAGATAGCTGTAAAATTTTTTGTTTCAGATTCAGACTGCAAGAGAGACAGAATGTAATGGTACGTAGAAGTGAGAAGGAAAGTGCATTGCCCAGGTATGTTTTGACAGTAGCAGTGTGCTAGACTGCTTCTGTGCCGGCCACGGTGCGTTCTGTGCGAAAAGTAGATCAACGTTATGCACTCCGAGAGAATGAAAGGGTGTGAAGTTACATAAGGCAAAGAATGAAGCCGCAGAGCACCAGGCTTGTGTGTGCAGTGTACAAGCTGCAAGAGGGGTGTGGCTGCACCCCAAATTCAAGTTAGCAGTCATAAAGAGGAAGTTCAACAAAAGCTATTTGTGCTGGCACGTATTATTTTCCAAGCCCTAGGAGAAACAATCCCATTTAGCGTTAGACTCCAAGATCCAGAGAACATGATGGTAGATGCAGCAGAGAAGGGAAGTACAGAGTGCACCGGCAAGTTTGATGCGGCTGACATGCAGCAAGGGGAAGGTGCAGCCCAGCACTTGTCTTTCTTCTAGGGGCTTTTTAAGGCAGCAGCTGCTGGATGTTGGAAAAATACCTGCAAGAGTGGAAAAAAATGATGACACATATATGTCAGAAGGACAGTACATAGTCCCAGTATGCTGTGTGCAGTTTAAAGGCTGCTAAGAGAAGGTGGTACTTTAGGAATGTCTTCTGTCCTGACACTTCTTTTTCTGTGAGATACAGCTGCTTGGACTTGGCGATGCTGAAGGCGTGTGAAGGTGACTGCACTGTGAGTATTGAGTTTCCTAGGGAAGAGCGAAGGTCAGCAAATGCTTTCTGTCCTGGCAAACCTCTCAGTCCGAACTGCAGCTGGAAATGCTTTCCTGTAGCAATGGACCCTGAGAAAATGCAATGATGCTGTATATATAGAGTTGAGAAAGAAAGAATGAATCTGTAATGTGTTCTTGGACTTCTTCTTTGGGAGCAGCTGCTGGACGTTTGGAAGGTGCTTGGGATCTGCAAGAGTGAGAAGGTGAGATGGTACATAGAGCTTGAGTGCATATGTTCAGGGAGTTTGATGCGGTTCAGTGGGTGTGAGTTACATGTCAAGCAGCTGATCGCACAGAAAAAGTTGAAAAACAAAGAGGCTGGACAACGAACAAAATGCTGGAACTGCCTTTTCTTTTGCAGCCTTTAAACTACTTAGCCAACAATGAAACGATTCCTCTTCTTCCCCCGCTAAGTTCAGGATCACTTGCTGTCAGTCTCCAAGAGCCAGGAACCACAGCAGAGCTCTTCCCCGAACTGCTCCCGACACGAATGGGGCCGGCCCAGGAAAACGCTTGTCTTTTTCCCGCGTACTGTCAGCGCTGAGCAAAAGAACCACACGATGGCGCTGTCGGCTCACAAAAGAAGGAAACTCACCCCCACAGCTCGAAACCACGCGGAGGGCAAGCCAAGCTGCAAACGTCCCTGCTCTCAAATCTACTGTGCCACCACAAAAAGGTTTCGCTGATCTTCCCCTTCCAAGTGCGTAGTCTTTGCACCACATTCGAAGGACAACATGAACTCCATTACCCTAATAAATCTCTTCACTCTTGCACAGTCTGGCCACCAACTTGAAAACATCTGGCAAAACCAGAGCTCACAAAAGTGCCCGGTGAGAAAGCTCTTGCTGCTTACAACTTCAGCTGCACCCATCAAACTATGAGCACCGTCGTAAGCCTTCAGTTTCACAGAGTCAGGTTCCAAATGGAACTGCACCAGGGACTGCTCACACACTAAAGCTACAAGGACAAAAATCTCAACAGCTTGGCATCTGCATTCCCACTGACAGTTCAACAGCTCCAGCCCAGAGAACTGCCTTTTGGGAAAAACCTTGAAATTCACTAAGAGTACCCAGCACACGCATCTAAACTTGCTTTCTTTGCCAAAGAGAGGAACTAGAAGCCCATCTCAAAAGAAATGGCATCCCCTCCTCCAAAATGCAAACCATCCAGGGACTGATCCCATACAAAGGTGCCAGAACACTGGTACTGGGCATTACCTGCCTGGGGCACTAGATCAGCTGCACACCAAGACTCAGCATAGCTGCTTATCTTGTCCAAAGGATGTGTACTGCCAGAATTTCAAGAAGGCCACCTCTGAGAAGTGGAAACCACAAATTAAATCTTTCAGGAGACTACCTTCCAAAGAATGATACTGACTCTGTAATTGTACAGATTGAGGCAGTGCTTCAACACCAAATATGCCAAGACAGAAAGTTGATGCTGCCTTTGATTTCTGTTAGGGAGCTTCTTATCTGCACATGAAACACTGGGGCTACGTGCTTTTCTTCCCATGAAAAAGCATTGCCATTCTCATTGAGGATCTTACCAAGGAAAAGTTGCATACCACCTGCAGTATTACATACATCCAACAATTGCTCTTACATAGAAGGGGCCATGACAGAAATGTCTTGCTGGACTATTCCTCCTGTTGGTGCCTTAATATCTGTTCTACCACCACTGACACTGTGTCCTCTGCTTCCCAAGGAAAGGCACTCCAAGTCACTTGGCCTTACCGTCAATACTTTGCCTAGTTTTTCCTAGCCTACCCTTGTTGCTTCGGCTTGCCTATGTCATCCTTGCCTTTGCCCTGCCTATGACTTCTTTACTTTGCTTTGCAAGGCAATGCAAGTCAGGTGTAGGCAGTTGTGGGTAAGTCAAGGGAGAGGCTGGGAAGGCCAGAGCAGTGAGGGGACAGCAAATGGAGTGGTCATCAAGTGTGGCGTATGAATGTGAGACTCACAAGCTGAGAGCAAAATGAATCAGTTTATTGCCAAGTTAAGACAGTACTTATACACAGTGTAAGAATCTTTGTTCAGTCCTCCGCACACAACCCAGTTGCAGGCCTGTAATAAATACGTTGCCCTGACAGTTTGTTAGTTTTCTCAAGGTTTACAGGCTTTGAAAGAACAGGACGCCTTTCCTGTTCTTAAGTAGTGTGCAATCTAAGTTCTTCCATGCTTCCCAAGAATTTTCTGCAGTGTCAGACTTTGCTGTTTCCTCACAGTCAAGAGAAGGCCCAGAAGTTATAGGCAAGGCTGTGCATAGGAAGGTAAGTCCAGTGATGGGTTGGATAGGCAGAAACAGGAAGGGCTAGGCAAGGCAAGGCCCTGGAGGAAAGCCGTAGGCAGGTCAAGGGAGGGGCCTGGGCCTGGAAGGAAATGAAAGGGAGGGTTAGCAGGGCAAGGCAAAGAAACTTGGATTGCCAAAGGAAGGCAAGTGAGAGGTGCATTCAAGGATTGCTGAAACATGAAAGCAGCCTTGATCCTGCATGGGCTGTCTCTAATCCAAACCTAAAACCCTTGGGCTACGTGCTTTCCTATGTATGCAAAAGAACTGTCATTCTGGTCCTGGAGCCCAAGGGCAAAGTATGAATTGCCTATCCAAAATTTAACACATGCAAGCACTGTGCTTTTGTCCCAGACAAAAGCTGCCCAGAAAGACAGGTTTGGCTGCATGGAACCTCTTCTGGGCTTCCTCTCATGTGCTCCTGAAACACTTGCCCTGATACAGGACAGTCTCAGGGGAGCAGGCAGGGCAGGGCAAGGCCGGAAAATGTCACAAAAAAGAGATCTTGAGTTCCAGGTGAGGGAGGGTGAGGAAAGTAATGCAAAGCAAGAAATGGCCTCAAGGGCAAGGTAAGTCAGGTGGTGGCTTGGCAAGGCAAGGGAGAGCTGGACAAGGCAATGAGAGTCCTAGAAGGAGGAGGAAATGAAAGGGTGAACCTGGACAAATGGGTAAGGCAGTCAGGTGGGGGATGGTTGAAGGAGTCAATGCAAGGCAGTGGAGAAAAGGCAGGCCGAGGGAAGGTTACAGATGGGGGAGCAAGGCAGTTGCGAAAAACGCCATTCACTTGTGTTTAAAATTTTAAAAGTTTAATAGTTAAAAATTTTAAGACAATATAAATTAGGACAATTAAGGTTAGAACAATAAAAGAGACAATAAAAAGCAAAGAATTATGGACATCTGGGTGCTTCTCACTGAGGAAAAGCACAAAGCACTCACAAGGGACTGATTCTTAAAAATAATATCATGTTGTATATCTATGTTTCTTTATACATGATTCAAACATTTCTCTCAAACAAAGGCTGTCTTCTGTTTAATTTCTGTTCCTCGTCTCGTCACGTAAATCAATTTCTTGGCTCCAGAGAGTCTACTAATGGTAAAGATAAGGAGGCAATAACTCTTTTCTTTGTGTCTTTGTGTTGCTTTTTTTAGGCGAAGAATTTCTTCGTTATCTTACCCATTCCTGGAGTTAGTTACAAAAAGTATCTTACATCACATAGTTTCTATTTTAATATTATGCCTTAACAAAAAAACTACATTTAAAAGATTAATACAGCACTACAAAAATTAATACAACATAACTTTCTAACATAACACATGTGGTATTCATTCTAATATTTGCGAAGAGCTAATCATTTAATATGCATTTTTCACAGTAGTGCAAGGCATGCGAAGCATGTGAGTAGTGGGTTCTGCCACCTTGCTACCAACGCAGGCCAGGGCTAGGCCCCTCTCTCGACAGCAGCCAAGGAGGTACACAGAGCGGATGGCTATGGGACAATCTAAGATTTTACTCGGCACGGTGCCGCCGCCTCCATCTCTCCATCTCCCCTTCCGCTCACCCCTTGCTGCACGCTCACGTCAGCATCTGCCGCCCGCTCAGTCTCGCCGGGAACCCGCCGCCCCCGCGGCTCTTCCGCCGGGGCCGCGTCCCGCCTCCGCCCGAGTCACGGCAGGGCCGAGCCGCACGCGTTGCGCGGCAGGCCACGGGGCAGGCGGGCGGGCGGGCCAGCGCGGTCAAGGTAGTGCAAAGAGAGGAGGCCCCGGGCGGGACGGCGGGCGGCACGGCGCCGTGCGCTTCTGCTTCCTGTCGCTCGGCGACCGCCCCCAGCAGCGGCCCGGCGGGTGCTGTGTGAGCCAGCGGAGCGGCGCCACGGGCTGGGCGGTGCACAGCCAGGCGTGCGGCCTGCAGGGGGCGCAGCAAGGGGCTGCTGACACTGCCGGTGCAGATGGTGAGATAGGGGAGCCAAGGCCGGCGTTCCCAGGGCGCTGAGGGGCGGCCTTCTTTGCCGAGCCGCCCTCCTTGCTGCACGTGGCCGATTCTGGCGAGCCCGGGATCCCCGCAGCAGCGGACCGTCGCGCATGGCGAGCACGCTCGGTGCGGTGCCGGCCACTCCCGCCCAGTGCCACATTCCCCCAAGGTGTTTTCCAGCCTGTCCTGGACTGATACCTATATAATTTGGAACTGTTATGAATAAAAAAAGGGTCACTCACCACAGTTCTAGTTCTGAAGTTCCGAGTTTAAAGTTGCTGTTTTAAAATGTATTGATCTTGTTGGGGTGTATTATCCAGGTTCCTCCCCCCTTTTGCAATGTAATTCCAGTTCACCCCCTTCCCTTTTGCCAGTGCCATGCGGGCTCCCCGAGCCTACCCGCGGGCGGGGCTTCCCCCCACACGGGCCGTGCGGGATTCCTGAGCCGATGCCACGCAGGGCGGCCCTCAATCCCACCTGGGGAGGGCATGGAGCCGTGCTGGGCGACCTCCCAGCGTACCCGCAGAACGTGAGGCGGCATGGGGCCTCCCCCCACGGGACTGCGCGGGACCTCGAGCCGGCCTGGCGCCGCACCCACGCGGCACTGCATGGCTTTCCACCGTGCCTGCACAGGTGTGGGGCCGTGTGAGGCTCCCTCACCCACGCCGGGTGGAAACCAGGATCACATGGTTTTCCAGAGCTTTGAACATGCCTCGTCCCAAAACTTCGCATTTCTTGTGGATGTGCTGCAGAACCCCAAGAGCCCGTAAGACCAGCATGCCTTGCAAGCATCTACATATTAATTAGCAAGCTGTCCGGCAGATTTTAACCAATTTAAGATGGCAAATAACCATCGAAACCAGCCGAAAATGACACCCACGGGACGGCAGGAGCCTGGGGAAGCAGAAGACACTAGCTGGAGCCAGGTCCCATCTTCACCGTAACTACAATAGAACCACCAACAGATGGACCCCCCCTAGATGGACAGAGCCAACACAAGCCGCTGAGCCTTACCTGTGAGGGTGGGAGTTCCAGATCTGCTAGTAGTGACAGGGCTGCACCTCCTTCTTGTCTACAACCTCTGGGGCGACGGCGACAGTGACAGCGGTGGGACCCCCGTTCCCAATAAAGAGCTGTCACTTAATAAAGACTGTCAAAAGGGAGTTTTGCCTCCTGGCCCATTTATTTCTAACAGGGTCAAAGTTTCAAGATGCTCATATGGTCTGAGTTATAAGATACCAGTATAACCTGAATCATAAATTTCTATGCAATATAACAGCTAGTATATGATTAACTAATTGCTTAATGCTTAAATAAACAGAAACATGCTAGGTGAATAATCTCAAAAATAGATAACTATATTGGGAAGAAGCAGGACGTACTAAGAGAAATTGGCAAATGTAAAGCAAATTAGCCACAAAATGGAGAATTTAGACTGGTTAGATCCAGAAAGACCAAGGAACACCATAACTGTGCGTGCTCCGAAGACAAAGTTGAAGTGTTCAGATGTGAAGAAGACCTTGAGCCTTCATCAAAGAAGACCCCCAAGACCAACTAAATTGGGGACGCAGACTCATAGAACCAAGGAGACCATTGTGACACAGTGGAATCTCGTGGAACCAAGTGTCCCTTGTGACGCAGAGGGGCCATATGGGACCCCGGAGACCATAGTGAGGTTATGGGATCTCAGGAAACCAAGGTTCCAGTGTGACATTGAAGGGCCTCATGGAACCCAGGAGACTCCTGTGAAACAATGGACTACCATGGTAGCAAGTGTCAATTGTAAACACACCGGGGCCACATGGACACAGCAAATTGCTGCACTTAGGCTGTCCTGGAACAGGGAAATTGCCAGATCTGGGCTGTGGTGGTGCCAGCACACACCAGATCTGGGCAGGGAAAGTGCAGGCACTTGGAAATGGCCAAATTTTCACTTTCTGTGCCAGAAAATTGCTGCACTTATGTTGTGCAGGCCTCCAAAAAAATTCAGGATCTGGGCACTGGTGGTGCTGGCAAACATGCCATCTGGGTGGTGCTGGCACCAGGTATTTGCTGGGTTTTGGCTTTCTGTGCAGGCAAATTGCTGCACTTAGGCTGTGCCAGCACAGGGAAATTTCCAGATCAGGGTCCTGCACAGCAAACACCAGATTTCAGGCTGCAGGTGTGTCACGATCCGCAAAACGGGATTCGTGGTGGTTCTTTTATTTGATCTCAGAGTGCAAAAGATTATCAGTATGTCAAGGACTCTAAGCAACAAAATACACTTTATTGAGTGCTCATCAGCACTAATACGCAATAGAAGGGAAAGAAAAGAGAGCAAAGTATAGAGAGAGAAAAGAGGGTAAGGGGGATTATAGCTACCAACGCTGAAGTCNTCAAGCGAGTTCCTTCCACACGATGCTGTAGAGCTGCTGCGAAGTCTTCAGGACTCGTCAACATTGGTAGTATATCCCAGAAAAACAGAGACAAGAAGTAGGAGAAAGACAGCGGACAGAAAAAGGAAAAAGAAAAACAAAACAAAACCAAATAATTATGAGCACTTTAAAATACACACATATTAATTTCTTATTGTATATCAAACAATCAATTTTAGTTCAAAACACAATGAAATAATTATATGTGATTTTATAATACACACATCAATTTCAAACAATCGATTTCAGTTAAAAAAAACCCAACAAATCAAAATAATCAATTTTATGGTCACAATGGCCAATTACTATTACAGTGTCAATAACCTTATGGGCATCGACAACATGAGAAACACCAACCATATTGTGTGCACTCATTATGGATGTCAATTGTGCCATTCGCTTCATCATTCTCCAATTCATGATGTATAAGATGGCTGAAAGAACAAAATCAATTGAAATTAAAACTAAGAGGACGATGATGGGATGACACAATTTGTTCAAAACACCTGTAGCAGTTGGTGACCACCCAAAAAGAGTATCCCACCACTCACGCTCAGCATCTTTCTTTACTCTTTCTAAAACATGGTGTATTTCTTTTACATCGTGATGAACTGTAACCATGGGTTTTTGTCCATGTTTCTTGATCTTTTCCAGAATTTCGATTAAATCCTGGTGAAGTAACAATTGCCTTGCCAGCGTGAAGTTCATTCCAATTGGAGCAGGCACTATATGATGAATCAAAGTATGATTAGACTGCAAAAAATGATAAGAGGTTACTGGGACTAAATAAGTAAAGTCACATCCTATAATCTCAGTAAAATTGCACACACAAAAGTTTGAGTGATTCCTGGTATCTATTTCTAAATTTTCCACAAACACTC
>VXAX01002728.1:0-12170 GCA_013399835.1 Leptocoma aspasia
CAAGCAAGGTGAGGAGTTGTGGTTTTGTATTCTGATGTTTTACTGCTCATATGCTGAAGATTTGCACAAACCTTCTGATTTTTAATTCTCAGGCCATCATTTTTATGGTTGGTAAACAAAACATGAACATAGGCAACGGATTTTGTTTTAAGTATTTTTACTGATGTTTAGTAATAACATCGTCTACTGGTCTCAGCTTTGTAACCCATTGGATTGGTCCAGCTTTGGAATGACTGTGAATTTATCTGATGAGTACCTGTTTAATAGAACAATCTGTACTTATACATGCCTTCCAGCTTTTTAAAGGGCACTGTGTAGACAGCATGAACTTAACTGGGTTTTGAATCCTTGGTGCTTTGCACACTTTCTGAATACTAGACAATGTCTGAAGGTCTTGCACTTAGTTCTTGTGCAAGAACTTGTTCTCAACTCCTTCTTTTCATAGTGTTTGCTTTTGAGCTTTTCACCTGTCAAACTTTTCCTTTGTAGGTCAAAGAGTATAATTGAGGATTTTTTCAGTTTAGCAAATATTACTCTTCAGTAGAGGAAATAGAGAGATACTGTCCTTTTTTTATGCTCATCGTCTATTTATTTTAATTTTCTTGTGATATAGACATGGGTTGATTGCCTTTTCCTTTGATTCCTCTTGCTTTACAGAAGACCAGAGTTGACTGATGTAGACTTTTTTTGGTGTCACTGTGTTCCTCTTCCTTGTAATTTTTTTCCTGTTATTAGAATACCAAAATTATTTTTAAGCTTTTCTTTCTGCTAGTATGAATTTTAGTAATTAAAAATTGTGATTTTTGTGTTTGACACAACTGATTTGACTACTTCATAGGGTGTATAAAGACCATAACCACCAAATTCTGATTTGCATTTTTTTCCATTGTTCATTGTAGATTCAGCGGTTAACTGAGACACTAAATAGTGTATCATGTGAGAAGGACCAGTTATTAGCTGAAAGAACTAGTCACTCTTTACAACTTAAAGAACAAATCTCATCAGTTAACCGAGAAAAAGATGAGCTACGAAAACTTCTTCAGGATGTCAGGTCTGAGCGGGACCAGCTCAAGACAGAATTGCAAAGAAATTCTGAGATGGTGAGTGCTGCAATTTGTGTACCTGAGCTACTCATAACTTCTCATCTTGAATGGTACTTAAATATGTGTGCTTTTATTTTAGTGTGTTGAAACAAACGCAAAACTGGAAGATGCTTTAGAACAACTGAAGCAGAGAAACCTCAATAATATGTCCATTCAGGTAAACCCAGTGGATATTGCAGAGCAGGTGACTGATGACAGCTTGCAAGAAAAAAGCTTGAAAATTAAGGTAAGTTCATTTTTCTGCTTGTTTCAAGGATGCACATAGCAACTTAATGACCCTTGTCATGGAGCATAACATTTGTGCATTATATATAAAATGATTTGCATATCTTGCTCAGATGCTGCATACCATGGGATCAGTTGATTTGCTGTTGTTCTTCAGTGATTGCAAATCTTGTGCCAACTGAGAAGTTCAATTTAATGTTTACGGAACATCTCACTTGCTTTCATTACTGTCTAGCCATCCCAAGGAAGATAACTAGCCATGCAGGATTATAGAATCATTTAGGTTGGAAAAGACAGATTATAGATTTCAACCCTTAAACCAGCACTGCCATGATCACTGCTAAACCATGTCTCTAAGTGCCAGATGTACACGTCTTTAAAGTAGCTCCACGGATGGTGATTCCACCACTTTCCTGGGCAGCTTGTTCCAGTACTTGACAGCCTTTTCAATTGAGAAACTTTTCCTAATAACCAGTCTAAACCTCCCCCCATGCAACTTAACACACGTTACTGGAGAGAAGAGGCTGACCTACCACAGGCTACACCCTCCTTTCAGACAGTTGTAGAGCAGTAAGGTCTTCCCACAGTGTCTTTTCTCCAGGCTAAACACCCCCAGCTCCCTCAGCCACTCCTCACAGGACTTGTGCTCCAAACCCTTCCCCAGCTCCATTTGCCTTCTATGGACATGCTACAGCCCCTCAATGCTCTTCTTGTAGTGAGGGGCCCAGAACTGAAATTATCTGGGCTTGTGCCTGGGTTAGTGTTTTTGTCATATCCCTGTGGCAAGTCAAAACTGAAATCTTAATCATAATAACTTTTCCTATTGTAAAACCAGTACATACTGTAGGATTTAGTCCTGTAGTCAGGTAATTTATTTTGTTTCTGTTTATAACTAATCACACTTGTCCTTATTGTGAGCGAATTAATTTGTTTCACTTGCATTTAGGAGCTTCTTGAGAAATTCCCAAATATGGGGAAGAGATATGAATGTCTCTCTACAGTGTCTCTTAAGCTGAAGAGCGAACTGAATAGTCAGAAAGCACTGATAGCTGTGATACTGCCTCAGCTTACATTGGAGCAGAGCAAACAAGTCAAAACACTTCAAACGAAAAATGAGGAAATGAACACTCGTATCCAGAAGTTATTGACCAAATTGAAGGTATCAACTTAAAATGTTGAATTATGTGGATGCTTAATTATGCTTGGATTTGGGTTTTGGGTTTTTTTAAATAAGCTCTCAATGGTAACAGCTAGGATTTTATATACTCTAGCTTAGGGTTTTGAGAATCCATACATTGGAGAAAATAAGTTGATAGTAATTGCTTTACAATCTTAAAAACCTGGAACTGCTTAGTTATGTAAATCAAACTTAGTTTTTAAGTGTAGTTCAGTTCTCTGCTTTGCACAGAATTATTTCATTAATATTATTCCCTTTTAATTGGAAAATGAAATGTTCTTTCTGTACTCTATAAATCAAATAATAGATAACTAAGTATGTATTTCTCTGTGGGGGAAAGAGACATGCAAGATGGCTTGGAGATGCATGCTTACTCTGCATAACTACCCAGGTAGTTTGATCATTTTACAGCCTTGCAGAGCTTCCTCAGTTTGGAATCAGTTTCTCCATTGGACTAAAATTATCAGCAAAAAGGTTAAGGGTAGTTGGGAAAGAATGCCTGTTAACATATGCAGAAGTACAGTAAATGACAGAGTTTTTTCTGTTTCTTTATTTACCATGAAATATTAAGGGCTGGGGTGGTTTTGGTTGGAGCATGGAAACATGCACAGGCCTGGAAACGGGGGGTGAGGTTCTTGAGAGTCAGTCGTGTCTATAAATATCAATTAACTTGTTGGAATATTAGTTGAATTAATATTCCAAGGAGCCTCATTTTATAACTTAACACAGCCATTTTAGATTTAATTTTTTCCAGATAGTTGACATTTAACTTTCATGGTTAAAGATGTTTTAAGATTCAAATAGTGAGCTCTGGTAGAATAAAGTTTTAAATCAGCCTGCTGATATTATTCTCATAGATCATCTGCACCTTTCACAACTCCAAGTGAAAAGAAATATAACAAAGAACACTTTACTTTGTTTTTCAAAGCTGAGATATGTGGAAGGCTGTCTAGAGCCTTTTAGACTTCTTGGCTTTTTTTTGGAGTCTACAAAAAATAGCATACTGGAAAAGTGCTGTCTCAGCTAAAAGGCTTAAATGGCATTACTATAATGCACATGTGAACCTGGTTTTCTTAGTCATGTGTTAGTTATCCTGGACATTTAGAGGCTCAGACAGTAAATAGATGGAATTATAAAATACTGTATTTTAGCTTGATGGAGGGTACCATTTTAAAACAGGCTCACTGATAGATACATTCTGTGCTTTTGCAACAGCTTCTGTTCAGTTCTGTTTGCACAAAGAGAAAAGAATATCACATCACTGTTCATAAGTATGAAATGGAATTGCTTGAGGAAAAGAGAAAACAATATCACCTACAATCCCAGATTCAATGTCTCAGGAAGATTCATTTGAAGCAGAATGAAGTATCATCTCAAGAGTTGAACAGCAGTAAAGCGCTGCAGAATTTCCACTTGGATGCAGAGGTAATATTTGGGAAAAAAAAAAACATAAAAACCCATTCCAAGGCATGGGGTCATGTGGTGGTGGGAATCAAATACCATTGGGTTTATCTGTTAGAACTTCACTTAAGGGGGGTGAAGGAATAGAGTTTTTTCTTTATGCTACTAGTTCTATAATAAGAGGATTTTGCTTTGTAAAACAGCTGAAAATAAAATTATTAGATTAGAAAATAGTGGGTATGTTATTTATTTATTTGCCCTCTACAATACATACTATCGAATACCAAGATGATTTGTTCCAAAACAATGGAATCAACTTGCTAATAAGCACTTTTTTTTCCCCTTTCCACCTGCCCCAGGAATGTAGATTGTCTTCTTGTTTTCCCAATAGGGTATCATTTTAAGTCTAGCAAAACCCCTTTTATATGATAATTAGATGCTAAAGCAGACTTCCTGCTATACTGATAGCTGAGAGGACAGAAGGTGTATTTAGACTTTTGGTAATCAAGCCAGTACTTAAATTTTAATTCCCTTTTTTGTTTTTTAAGAGCATTCTCAAAGATGTATCAGAAATGGAACATGAACTTCTCTGCATAGAAGCAGAGTTACAGCAGGAAGAAAGTGCTAGAAAAGAAACAATACAGTTCTGGGAAGCTTGTTCAGGAACTCACTGGGATGCAGAGGAACTAAAAGAAGAACTAAAGAAAGATAATGAAAGACTCTTGCAAGTCTTTAAATTCTGGACTCCTAAAGTTAAGGTAAAATTAAATGTTATAGAATCAGAACTGTATTTTGTGTAAGCACTCTGTGAATGCCTTTGATTGAAAACAAAACACAAAAAAGGCTCTTAAATGGTTGTTCATTTATTGTCAGCACTTACTCATACTTTAAGACGTAGGAATACTTAAAAGATTTTTAAAGATTCTTCATGCATCCAAACTTGGAAACTTGCTTTCTAAAATGTTTTCTAGCTAATAAATTGGAGGGGGTGTGGGGTTGTTTATTTGGGGCTTTATTAGTCTGAATTCTGGAAAATGTTGCTTTTCTTGACCAACTTTATCAAAACTACTATAGCCATTTTTAAAACTCAGTTGAATTTATATTTACACTCCTTTCTTTCTTATGCTTACCTCTCGCCTCTTTTGGAAACCTGGACAGCATTTTTCAGGGTTTAGTGCATCATGAACAGGATTTCACAAGATTTCTTCTTTCTGATGAAATCTTCAGTTTAGCCTATTTTAAAAGTTTCTTCTGTCGAGTCAATAGTCACTCTTGACATTTTTGGGATTTTGCAGAGTTGGCAAGGTTTTTGGAAGAATTCCCTGACCCTAATATTATGTGGATCAAAGCTTTTAACAAACAAACAAAAATCTAGTAAACATTGTCATTTCCTGACAATTGTGAAGTTTTTATTTATCTGACATGTTAAACATGTGGGTTTCTAGCATAGTCCAACGCGTAGGTTTAATTTCCTTTAGTCAATGAATACATTCTAGTAAGAAAAATCTGTGAATAATTATGGTTTTCTGTAGCTGACTTTCAAGAAGTCTTGCCAATATAGTTCCTATATTTGTCTAATATTAGAATTTGAGTTAATGCAGAAATACTGATAAACCTGCAATACGTTATCATCTTCTCTTGTGCCCCTTCCTGCCTCCCTCTCTTCTGGAAATGACACTGTTCTTTTGAGTGATAATGACAGGAAGCATTTTCAAATGGGGCAATGAAACAAGAATGTGAAAATAATACATAATAATAATAAGGTACTTCCTGTTCCTTCACTTGCCATATTTCTAGCAGATTAAAAAAATTATTTAAAATTATTCTGTATGATGCTACTGATTTTCAGATACTCCTTGAACTTTCTTCAGAGCTGGATGCCAAAACTGCTGATTATAGTAAAAATGCTGATGTTGAATTAAAACAGAGAAGAGAGAAAAATAAAGAGTTGCTTCAGGATCTAAACTCTCTAAAAGAAAAACCGGGCCCTGTTGGCTCTGCCAGTCTGGCATTAGAAGAAGAAAATTATAGGCTTCATAATAAATTAAAGGCTGCAGAACAAGATAAAAAGGTACCAATACTTGTTTCTAAGGAAAACTTCTTTGATGCTTACTTTCTAAGGGAGAGTACTCCAAACTGAAAATAAGGATTGATGGCAACTGTAAATCTGTGGCACCACAATACAAATAGAGTACACTTTATTTTAGTAGCTCTTTTATTTCCAAAGTGGAATTTTGAGCTTTTGCCTGTAACATGATTATTTTAATTGCCTGATTTCTGTACACAAATAGATGTTCAGTTTAGAAATACCTATGAAATGTTTTTATTTGCTTTTGGAGTATTGACTTTAATAGGGTGATACTCTTAATGCTTCCTGTAAGTATATGGTATTCACTATGTCAGACATGAAGCTAGAGAAGAATTCTCTATTTAATCACAGGAATTGAGAACTCATTTTCTTTCTATTTTTTTATGTTACAGTTATCCTTCTCCAAAGCACTTCTTGTTTTCTTATACTTGAGTGTTCTAGACTATTAAAAGGTGACACAAAACAGTGACCTGGATATGAACAGTTGCCATAGAGCCTGTAGTGTTAGGTTTTTTGGTGTGGTTTGGGTTTTTGCTAGTTCTTGCTAAGATTATGACCATGTGCTGTTACTGTTACTATCTTTTGACATAACTGATTGATTGATGTATCTCAATAGGCTATGGAAGTAAAAATTCAGAAGTTAGAAAATGTAATAAATGAAGTAGGAGAAAGTGTCAAAGAGAAAGATGACAGGATAAGCAAGTTACAAGCACAGATAAGAATAAGAACAGAGACAAGTGAGCTCACCCAACTGCAAGCCAAACTGAATGAGATGGATAATTGCCTCAGGACTGCCTTAACGGAGAAGCAGAGTCTTCAGGTATGGGCAAAATACTTCACTCTTCTCTTTCTCATCTGATGAAAGACACAAAGCATGCTTGACAACAGTTGTAGGTGAAACTTAGCTGTCCATAGTCAATGTATTTGTTCTGTGTGCCATTCCTAGAGTAAAACACTCCACTTGCCTGTTGAGCAGGCAGTTTCACATTCTACCAGTGCAACCTTCCGTGGCAACATTTAGAATCCATATTATGGTACTAGAAACTAAATGTGTCACTTGTATGTGATGCATTTCTGAAACATTTTAACACTTTTAAACTGAAGCATGAACTATTTACTCAATATTATATATTTGCACACTACTTTCAAATTCCCAGATTTATATCTGCACAGAAGTCAGCAAAACTTGCTAAAATATGGTTGCATGTAATACACCACCACAGTAGGATACCAACTGCTACTATAATGCTAGTTGGTAATGTGAGCCACCTTAGTGAAAAATAACTTCCTGCTCCTGGTCTTGTCCTGCAAAATCTAGCAGATCATAGTAAAGATACAAGGTAAACAACCCTTAATTTCATTGCTAAGTAAGAAGCCCTTATTTGTACTAAATATTTTATTTTCAGGCAAAATTAGATAAAGGTGCTGACCTGTACAAAGAAGAAATTGACCATCTCAAAACACAATTGGTAAAATGTGATCTGGAAAGAATGAAACAATCCAATTCCTTTGAAGTCAAGTAAGTTCAAATTTTATCTTCTTACCATTCTTAACTACTTCATTTTTAGCTTCTACTTTCCTCTTTTCCCACATAATAAGAAGTAAGCATTTAGCTTGAGGTGTTGTAAGTTTTTATGGTGGTTAGAGAAAATAAAATCTATGTGCACCTTGGCTTGCTTACAAAACTTCTTCCCTATACACCCGCCAAAATTTCTCAGTCAACCACGTTCAGCCATAAATTAAATAACTGTTCTTACAAAAGAAGGCAAGGGGAAAGCAATAACTGAAAGCACTCTCTACTTTACTAGAGAGAAGGGATACACCAAAAATAATTAGCCCAGCTTCTTGGGTGCGCTTTATGTAAAATCTAACTGACAACTAGGTTTATGTAGTTTTTCTTGTATAACATGGGTATGTGTGTCTTGTATTTGATAGCTCATTGGAATTCAAATGAAACTGTAATAACTATTACACTGAGGTTTTCTGATTTTTTTCCCCCCTCTTCCTGCTTCATATAGACTTGCTAATTATAAAGCCCTTGCAGAACACCGAGAACAACAGTTAACAAAGCTAAAAGAAGAACTGAGAAGAGCACACCAAGAGCAAGATATTACTGGTAAATTCAAGATAAATAGAAGAGACTTTTTCATGTTAAACATTGAGTTTTGAGGTTATATGTTCGAAGACGAGATTGAGATGCAGGCCTTGCACTCAAAGGGTATGAGGAGAATTGTGTGCACTGGAAGATGAGATGGAAAGTAGATTACGTTAGCTGCATATGAACTGCATTGGAATCACAGCAGTTCTTGTGTTTTTCTCCAGCCACGTTTGCCCTTGTGGAGAGATAAGCTGCAGTGGTGGTAGCTCATGTCGTCACTTTTTCCTTGACATATGAATACTTAGTTCTAATCACAGCTATGACATACCTGGAACATTAACTAGTTTACCTCTAAATGGCCCAGTGAATAATCTGTCATGTTTCTTAATATCTCCCTGGCAGTGTGAATACTGGTAGGTGTGTTTTGTGTAGAAAAAAGAGTCACTGTTGTAATGGCTTTTATAACCCAGTGAGGTTTCACATATAAGACCACAAGAAGGAATAAGCTAAAAAATGTTTTGGCTTGGTTTTAAGCACTCTCCAAATAATGCACACACATATGTATAAATCTGTTTTCTAGTGCTGAAAGAAGCAGATCCTCAGCAATCCCAAATACCCCTTACTTGTGGTGGTGGCAGTGGTATTGTGCAGAGCACACAAATACTTGTTCTAAAATCTGAACAAGCTAAGCTACAGAAAGAGAACTTGCAGCTGAAGAAACAAAATGACCTTCTAGTGAGGTAAGTGGTCAGCTGACTAGCAGCATGTCAAATAATTTGTTGTATTTATGTACATTGTTACTGTTTGTTTCTAAGAGACCTATGGAAGTGAGTAACCATTAATTTTAGATTTCACATCATAAACTTTTAGTGTTTATGATGTGAAATCACTAAGCTAGTGTTTTATGGCTTATAAAGTCATAAAGGCCTTTTGAACTTTAAATCGCTTGCTTTCTTAAGAATCTTTTAAATGCTGGAAGATACACTTGAATTGTATATTGGAAGGAATTTCAGCTTAAAAAAAAATCCTCCAAAACCAAGATACACAGCTATTGTACTGCCATTTCTGTCATATGTCATCTGAAAATACAGGAACTGTCTGTTCTTCAGGAATTTTTTCTTAAAGAAACAGATTTAAACTTTTCTTAATTGAATGCTGGGGTTCTTTTCTTTGCAGTGATGAACTTCAACTGAAAGAGGAACTCAGGAAATGGAAAGAAAGAGCACTAAAGTGGAGAGAACGATCCTTAAAAGAAACTACTCGAGAGACAATACCGAAGTCTCCTAAGAAGGCAGTGTCATATTTCTTTAAAGAGCAAATGCCTTCACCCTCCAAGGAAACTGTTTCTCAGGAAACAGTGACTCAGGACCTACCCAAGCCTCTGCCTCTGACTTGTCCAACGAATTTCTTTGATAATTCCAGCTTGGGTGTGCTAACAGGTATGTAACACAGTGGTAGTGTCCTATATGATTTGAAGATGCAAAATGTAAGGGGTGGCCTGAGATCTGAAACTTGCATGATAACAGTTTTCCTGAATGGAAACTTTCCAGTTTGTCATATGACTGTTGAAAAGCTGACCATCTGAGCTGTGAAGCTTCTGTATGCTCTACAGAATCAAAATACCAAAATGAGTCCTACATCCACTGAAGAATATACAAACTTTTTTTCCTTTTCTGCAGTAGAAATATTGATGAGTGACTTTTAAAAGTGAATCAGCAAAATATTGTTATTAGATAGCTGGTGCTCTAAAATGTTTTGCTTTTTAACTTTACATTTGTTAAGCACAGATTTCTAGTAAAACTATATAAAGTTAACTGCTGGTTAACTCTTTTTTGAAGTTTTTCAAGATGGTAGACTTTAGTCTTTGATGTTGCATCTGCTACTCTGCCTAGCTCCAGCTGCAATAATAGCTGTTTTGATGATAATTTCTGTTCCTTAGCCTCACTTCAGATTTCTTATATCTGGCCTGCTGACTTTTAGTGACCTTCTGCCCTCACGCTTCTCACAGCTTTCAGGAGGACCCAGCAATAATGTTGAAGAGTAGCCAGTTTTTGAGGTATTAGTAGCAGACTTCCAGAAAGAACAGGACTCATTCCTGGCTTTGTGATGGCCAACTTGGTAATAGCACAGCTTTCCTCACAGCACAAAGCTCTTTAGAGGGAAGCTTTCATAGCTGACATACAAAACACTAATCAAGAGTAAATCACTGTATTCCTGCTCCTTGTTTAACTGAGAAAGGCTTTAATGTTCTTGTCTTCTGTACAGATACACAACCTGTGGGCACTGAGTCCACAGAAGAACATCTTAAGCGCTTGTTTGGGACTTCAGACAAGGATAAAGCCCCTGATTGTAGCACCCAGTAAAGATGCTGTCATAAGCTGCCTTACAGTGGATACAGCCAGGATCTGCATATACAAAAGAAAATAGCTTCAGGTTAAAAACCATCAGCCTCTTCCATCTTTGCTGTCTTGGAGTTTCTACTTCCCACAACTGGGAAATCTGGAATATGAGGGCAAAAATGGAAAACCAGACATTGCCCCACAACCTGCTAATCTGCTGATGTTCCACTTTGGTGTTTTGATGTGGGTTTTTTTGATGGCAAAGAGAAGCTAATGTATTGAAGAAAAAATGGAAAAAGGAATGGATCACAAACTAATCTACTGTGAAACTCAAAATTTTCATTCTGTCATTCCTAAAACAGCCCTTTTCTGGGGTGTTGATATTTGTATCTTCAGAATGCTGTTGACTTGGCAAGAAATACCCTTTTGGTTTCTTAGCATGTGGTTTTTATACCATGCTTTCTTTAAGCCAACAGAAACTGCGTTTTTACCACAATCTTGACCTCTTTGGACACTGTAACTGAAGTCACTGATATTCTGTATGTAGAGCACACAATCAAGGGTTCCTCTTAAACTCCTTAAAAATTTCTGCAGCTCAGCCAATTATGGTACCACGAGTAACTTTGAATTTTGCATCATTTTTCAATATACCTGTCTGAAGCTGGATTTTTTTTAATAGTAAGCAATGGACTTAACAGTCTTCTGCTTCTTCCTTCTAGTGAAAGGAAAATGAACCAGACCATTGGGGCAAGATGGACTCCTTTATTAACCTACTTATCTGTATTGTGAGACCTACATTTTGTATGTTTTCTATAAGAAATTTTAACTTGACAATAAAATTTAATGTGTTAAATATGTAAAAATGGTTTTGCTGTTTACTTGTGCTATGATCTAAGGATGCTGATTACAACATTCAGTGTCTAAATGTTACCAAATTACTATCTTTTGTACTGATTTCATCACTTCCATCATTAATATTCTTCTTGTCTCTATCCTCTATAGCCTTCTGCAGCAACTACTTGTGCAGAAGTTTACTGTTGTCAGAGTTTCATTTAATTATTTGAGTCGGTCAGAAAATGGTTGAAGTCTAAAACACAGGTCCTCCTCGCTTTCTTCCCCTCCATGCCCTCCACTGCCAACTAAACAGGAATTGGGCACTCAGAACCTGAGATCAACTCCATTAAGGATGAAATCATCATCATGAGAAGAGAAAGTCATACCTAAGATAGATACCTGCATCAAAAGCATCATCCTTATTTTATAGGAATAAATCTATCAGTGATGCTAGGCCCTGTTTGGGTCACCCAAACTGACAAGCAAATGGCTACACTGACATGTTCCTGAGCATTCAGCAGTTACTGGAATTGGGTGAGTCACACAAGAATCAGTTACCTGATGGAGGTACTTCTTTAATAAAGAACCAACCTTCTATTTACTTTGAGTGGCTGAAAACTGCCAATTACTTTACCTACTAAGAAGTTGCAAGGATTTATCTCAATCTCTGGCCTAGAATTTGTTTTGGGAAGCTTTTAAAGGCATGATGAGCCAAAAATATACAGGTTCTAAATAACATTACAGAGTTGGGCACTGCAATGTCTTCTTCCTGACCACAGCCACAGGTATTTATTCTCTGACTGGGATAAATGCAAAGTGCTGGTGTGTTTTTGGTGGTTTGTTTTGGGTTTATTTGGTTGGGTTTTGTTTGTTTGTTTGTTTGTTTTGGGTTTTTTTTGTTTTG
>VXAX01002728.1:12202-71331 GCA_013399835.1 Leptocoma aspasia
GAGGTTGGTTGGAAGTTTTCTGGGTTTGGTTTGGTTTGTTACTTTTTTTATTTCCCACTATGATGAACGATACTGCCTTTGGCTACCAGCATTTTGGTGTTCTAATAAATTAATTAGACTGACTTTTTTTTCTTCCAAAATCAGGAAAGAACATGTATGTATAGATCTAGCTCTTCCATATATAATTTCTGTTGTTTTTTTGTTAATTATTACTTGCTTTGAACAACTAAATTTGGTGATTTTTCTGGTGATTGAACTAAAAGCAGAAACGTATTGCAACAGGTCTGTGGCTGAATTCAGGTAGCAAAAGCTTAGGGGCAGAAGGATAAATGCTTTTAGCAAATTAAGTCATTAAAGGTTTTATTTACTGGAGAGCTGATTAAGAAAGCCTTAAAAGCTATCATAGTTTAGCAGAAAGACAGGATAAACTGAACTTTTGTGTATGTGTGTTCCAGTTTATCCACGGAAGTGGCTTTTCTGAGAACAAACTAACTGAAGTTTAGGCAGGACACCAAATTCCTTAAAACTACTATCAGGTAGCTTTAAGTTTGGTGTAAGTTTATAGCTAAATTAGTTTGTCCTAGAATTTTTCAGTCTAATAATAGCAATTCTGCTTTAACATATGCAAGTTAAACCGCTAGAAACAAAAGATATGTTGGTAAATCTCCAGTTTAACAACAACAAAAATATAGTTACATAAGTTTTGTCCTGGTTTGGAATTTGATTGCATATATTGCAAAAAGACATTGCTTGGAAAAACAGGTTTGTGGCGTTTTTGTGGGAATCCTCCTGATTGAATTCCTATAGTAAGAGAGTCAGCTAATGCTGGTGATACTTCTGTGTCCTTTCCTGTGCAGGAGAAAAATCACACTTTTTTAAAACCCTGGTTTTCACTAGATGGCAGCATCCCAATGTTTCAACAGGAAATTACGTTCGTCTAGAGAAACTTAGCAGTTGGGACTACAAATCCCAACAAGCACAGAAAAAAAAAAAAAACAAATTGTAGAACTTCCTTTTGTACAAGGGTCAGGAAATATAACAAAGCTGTGTGAGATATCTTGGTGAGTGACTATATTAATATTTATTTGTAAATGCTTCATAGAATCGGTACGGCAAATGTTCATAAAACCTGATTGTTAGATTGAAAAATGTATTTATGATGCATTTTGATTCCCACGTGTTAAGGTGATTTGGGGAAGTATTTGAATGGGTCCAGGTGGCTTTTAGAAAGAAAATAGTTTTTCCATTATGTTGCTTCAGAAGTCTAATTTTTTGAATCTGTAACCTTCAGGAAAATAGTTTTGCTGCAACTTTTGTCAGGAAAAACATCTAACAAAACAGAATTTCTGATCAAAATAAGAGAAAATAATAATTGACTGAACAAGTAGGACACTAAATTTGACCCAGTAATCTGAGTCACAGCATGGATTTGAGCATCTCTAGAGGACAGAATTAGTTGCTAACAGGGAAGATTATGGCACCTTTATTTTAATTTCCCAGTGAAGTACCTGTGGTGTTGGATTTACGTGTATATTTAAAGACTTTGTTCTTATGACACCTTTCTACATGCATCTCTCCATAGACAAAGTTGCTCGGAGGATTATGAAAATGCAGGAATTTTGCTTATGGGGAACCCAATTAACAAATTCCAGATATTACACTGTGACTGGAACACAGGGACTTCACTTTTTAGGAAGTTCTTTGAGACTTGGCATTTGTTTTCACTTGTTTGTCTGCATTTTTGCATGCTGTGTTTTGTTAAACCTAACACAGCACTTGAACAGGGCTGTATTTTGCCTTTTGGCTGCTCCATCCAGACTAAGGTAGCAGCTCCTAGAGGTTCCCTACTGCCCCAAGCACACTCAGCGTTCCCTGAGAATAGGGAACAAGAAGCAAGACTGGGAGCTTCATTTTCCCCACACTTTCCTGCTTCACTGGGGCTGGGAACCTGCTGTACTAGAAGATTCCTAAGACAACTGAGGGCAGATACCAAGGCCCAGGGCACTGTGTGGAATGTATTGCAGTCTAGGACACGGAAAAGTTTATAGAGAAACAAAAGGCAGACCTGCTTTCTCAGAATACCATGGTCAGTGGAAACACTAGATCACAAATTATTGTACTGCTGTTTCATCCTGGCTTTTTTTTTTTTTTGCCCATTTAAGACAAAATAAAATCCACTTTCTGTTATAATGAAGCTTAACTTCTGAGCTCAAATACCTTTTGACTTCTTGAAGTCGTTTATGTATAACTAAAAAAAAAAAAATGAAAACCAAAAGGTGGGGCAGCCCCATCTCTCAGAACTCTGGATAACTGAGGGTCACACAGCAGCCAAACAGAACAATTGTGATGGCAGAGGTACACCCTGGATCATGTCTAGTTTTGGGAATGTATTTGCATCTGATTCCCTGGGGTGGTGTTGCCTTACCTTTGTTAAATTTCTGTGCCTGCACAGGTCAGCACCATGGGGAGGCTGGAGGGGAAGATCATCCTGTTGTCTGCGGCAGCACAGGGCATTGGCCAAGCAGCTGCTATTGTAAGTTGGAAAATGTTTGTTCTGCTAGGCCTGTGCAAGGTCTCTCATTCTAGCTTGCCCAATGACACATGCACCAAACCAGTTCTTGAATTAATAAACCATAGATGAGGCCAGAACTACACAGTGAAAAAATCAGGGGATAATGTAGCCACTAAGCTGTATCATGCAGGCTTTGTACTGTTTCAATTTATGAAAATCTTCAACTCTGAGTGGAGATGTTAGACAAGGATAAGAGCAAGATTTGAGGACAGCTGTATCTGCTTTTCTAATGATATATGGTTGGTACTGTCTGTACCTTTTATTCAATATCTCTGTTGCTTTGTTCTGTGAGAAAATAGAGATGATAAAGGGAATATTTCCTGGTCTAAGGCTGGATACTGTGAGGATCCCCTACAGTAAAGCCAAGGTATTTTACCTGTATTTATGACTGACATAACCAAGTTCACATGATACTAACATATGGTTCACAACGAACAACAGTAAGAAACCCTTTACAAATTTTGTTTGATTGCTGTTAAACAGAATTCAAGGTACATATTAACTTTCCAGTTAGATTGTAACTCCTTTTGACCAGTTCTTCTCCTGCTACTTCCCTTTTCCATGGCAAATAAAAAACCCAGTAGAGTTATCTCATTATTTCTGTAATGTAATTAACAGCTCAGGAAAAGCTCCTGTAGCATTTTTGCCAGACTGGTTAGTTTCTCATGCACATGGTTGAGAACGCAGAAGACTGCTGATCTTGACTCTTACATAAATCACTCAGTCCAAGGAGCAGGTAATCTTCCTGATGGTTTCACTCTGTAAATACCCAACAAGCTGTGGAATGCTGGTATGTTTAATGTCACTATCCTCTTAAGCTGCACTTGAGAGACTTATTTTGAAGATTAGTTACAGTCCAAGATGTTAGTATACTTTTGACAGACTTTACTTCGTTAGCTGTTGATTTATCAATAATCACAATAAAAAGAGGCTTTTGAGGAGAGCTTCAAGAATGAAGCAATGTCTCTGGTTAATTATCAAAAGTTGTGGTGCTTTTAATATTGTTCTATTCCAATTATTTGGATACTGAGGATTTTGTTAAAAAAAATCCTGGTTTATGACTTCTGGCTTTACTTGTCAAATTTCATAACTTCATTTAATCTAACAAAATAGACAGTTCTAGCCCTTTTGCTTACTAGTGCAGCTAATAAGGGCAATAATAATTTCTATTATCTTAGTCTAGTTACTGTTCTTATACTTTATTTATGGATTCCTTCCTTTAGGGAAAACACCTTAAATCTATCTTATCACACAAAGTTACATAGTTGTGTGCAACTCCCTGTTATGCCCAGAATGAAAACAGAGTTCAGTTGCCTTCAACTTGGCTTCTATTTCAAGCCAAGAAACACCTGAAAAGAAAACAGATTTTATTTCTGGTACAACCTGGAATATCTAAATATAAACTGCTTCTCTTGTATCCTCCAGGCCTTTGCTAAAGAAGGAGCCAAAGTCATTGCTACAGACATCAATGAGTCTAAACTGCAAGAACTGAGGAAATATCCAGGTAAACAGCCCTACAGCAGGCATTAGTTCAGCTCTTAAAAGTCTTGTGTAGGCTGAGATGCATTTTGAGGATAGGAAAGCTTGAAAAAGACAGAAAAAAGGAAAATATCCAGACTAATTCTTTCGATGTTTGCATCACTTTACTCTGTGGTGTGAAATAGCAGAGATTTAGCATGTAAAATATTGCAACATCAGAGTATTAGTCCAGACACGTGGAATAAATAGTTTTCTTGTGTCACAGAAGAAGATGATATTTGTTTGCTAGAATAGCATCTGTTTCAGTTACCTATTGACATCACTAGGCTAATTATCAAGTGCATCACTTTGGAAGGCATGGAATGCTTTTGTCTGATCAGGAGAACATCTGTCTATACAAAAAGGCAGAGGCCTAGTGTCTTGCATTTCTATGGTCCATACTTGGCTTATCCTTTTAATGCATTACTTACTATCTTGTAGAATTCATATGTCTTCAGAAATTTAATTCTAGCAACACTAGATACACCTATTCTGTTTGTACAAATGTTCAGGCCTGAAGGTTGTTTTTCTACTGACACCAGAGGAACCTGCTTCAAGGAACAGGTTTTGCACAGATGTGTTTCTAATCACAAGTGACACAAGTGGGACATTACGTTAAAAACTATTTTTTCAATATTGAAATAAAAATATGACTTGGATGTAGTTTCCAGCTGAAAATGCTTCTAACTTGATTTGAGAGAAGAAAGTGGATTTAATGAATTCCTACTAAAGGCTGACAGTAAAATACACAAAACCACACCTGGCACAGCTTTTAGCATGAATATCAGGCTCTGCCACAACAAGCAATCCCTTTTTAATTGTTTGGGAACTTGAGGGCTTTTCAGGTTCCTTCTGAGGATATTTGGGAAAGTGTTACATTTTTTTCCTCTGCTAGTATGCTCACAAGGAAAGAAATAATTTTCCATATACTCAGAGCCATTTTCATCCTTTAGACACATGATTAATCAATCTATAATTCAGCAAGACTTGGCACATTAAGGTCTTTGAATTTTATCCAGGAGAGGTAATTCCAATGTGATGTTAATCACCAGCCTGTAGTCTGATCACAAATCTCTTAAAAAGCATCTCTGTCATTTAACTAAGGCCCAGAAAGCCTATGCATGGGCTTGTCACTTTGGTTTCAAAAAAACCCCAGGGTTTTGTCCATTTCAAATCAAATTCTCCTTTGACAACACTCAGATGCTTTTCATGGAATTACTGTGTTTCATGGAATCATATCTGCTGGCTTAGACTTCTGGAGGCTGTGTGTAATTCCATCTAGCGCTCAAAGTGGCACTGCTTAGAGCAGGTTGCTCAGGGCTGTGTTTGATCAAGTTCTGAACATCTCTAAGGATGTAATTTCCTCAATAACTTCTGCAGGACCCTGTTCCAGTGTGACTGCCCTCATGATTTTAATAATTTATGCAAAAATCATTTTTCCTTATTAATTAAATTATGTAAAGCTCATTCATAAAATCAAGTACACATGAGAATGTGTCATGTAATAGCACTGTAAGACACATGTAACTAGTTCCAAGTGTTATTCTATGAAAATAAGCATGAAAGTTCATTATGATTATGTAGGTTCTATAATTCTTCTAGGTGAGAGTATAGTGGAACTCAAATTTATTTGGATTGCTTTTATGGTAAGTTAAGCTAGCTCATCTGCTTGTGTCGTGCTGTATAACAATTAAAACAGTTGATCATTTTGATTCTCTCCTGAAATTTTAAATAGCATGATATACTATCCCAAATTAACCACTGCACCACTTAATCATTGAGTGAATTGAATTGCAAGTGCTATCCTCAGCACATCAGAAAAATAATCAGCTAATCCTCAATCAAATACATTGAAACAAATGCTGTGTTTTTTCTAGGCATTCAAATACGGGTTCTGGATGTCACCAAAAAGGAGCAGATAGAAAATCTGGCCAAAGAGATTGAAAAGATTGATGTCCTCTGTAACATTGCAGGGTAACCAGATTCTCTTTGCTACTACTATTTTTCTAGTTTTCCCTGTCCTCCAGAACTACTTCCTATTACTTCAGTGCATTTTATTTGTTATGTTTTAATGGATTTTATACTCTTAATACAAACCTTCATGTGTTTTCATCAAAAGTGAACTTTTTTTGCACAGCCACATAACTCAGGCCAAGGTAGAACAGCTCTGGAACTTATGTTTTCCTTGCTCTATCCTGTGGGTATCCTGTACTGATGTCTTTGGCCCTTCTAGCACAACAGTGAACAACGCCTGACAGTCTGATAGTGCTTTTTTTTTTTTCTACTGCCAATCATTTTGTTGCACATATTGAGTCTGCTTTGTGTCCTTGATACTTATCAGAAGAAATACACTGCTACTTGCATTCTTCAAAGGAGCTCTTATCCCCCTCTTTTCAAGGTTGGAAAAGTTAATTACTACAAAATAGTGGTGGAAAAAGGGCCATAGAAATGTAAACCACAGACAGTAATCCACTTCATGCACTCATTCTAGGTTTGTTCATCATGGAACCATTCTGGAGTGTGAGGAGCAAGACTGGGACTTCACAATGAACCTCAATGTTCGCAGCATGTACCTAATGATCAAGACGTTCCTACCAAAGGCAAGGCTTGGCTGCCCATGACTTTTAGTCTCTGTTTGAAGTGTGAGAGATCAGAGTTGTTGCCACTGTGACAATATACTAAATACAAGCATGCCACTTTGGATGGGGGAGCCCTTAGATTACAGTGATGCTATTGTAAAACATTGTCTGCATTGCATAATATTTCAAGTAGAAAATTTATCTAAAGGATATGGTACAGAAGATTTATTTGGGGAGTTGGCCTATGTAAACTAGCTAAAATACTTCAGACTTGATGCAGAGCAGTGAGAGAGCCATTGCAATACAGTGCTAACATATTATATTGCAGCACACAGCTGTACAATACCACTGCTACAGAATATTTATAAATCATGTATATTAACATGAATTTTATACAGCTCTGGAGACTATCTTGTGAACAAATTCAGGGATGCTGATGCTAACATGCTGATTAGAGCACAACAACTCAATCAGTGTAGCAGCATGAAAATAGTTCTTGGTTCTACACAATCACTAGGTTTGGTCTACAAAAACTTGTGGCCTGAATAAGGTGTTTGCATTCCCGTAAATGCAAAGGCCACATTTGAAAGCTGTGACCATGACTAGATGACAACTATTCTTTTCAGTATTGTTCCAGTTCCTTTTGCTTGGTTGATTTGATTTTTAATTTGTTTGGAGGTGGGTTTTTTCTTAACTGAGCTTAATTTTCAAAGTTTGGGGTTTTTTAACAACTTCAGGCAGTTCAGATCTTAGGATGCCTAAAAAGGTCATAACTTAAAGAAAATTAGCTACAATTCACAGATTCTAGAGTGTTATGCTTTAGTCTTCTCCACAACAAGAAGAGTTTGAGTGGGATCAGTGAGTTGCTGTATTGGTAGATGGTATGAGCAGATGTCTGTGTGGTGTAACTTACTGTCGTGACAAGAGGCCAATGACTGAGGTGGCAACCTAGGAAAAAATCCTATCCTGGCATAGTTTTCTATCCTGACGTGGCTCAGGGGAACTGAGTGAGAATTTCAGACTCTGGTTTACTGCTCCAGTCAATGGCACTTACCCATGACAAGTAAGCTTTGTTGCCCTGTCTGTGTATCAAGTGCCTGTAGGGCTGTTCTGTGAGGTGCTGTGGGCTATTTTGCTGAACCTGCAGATGACAAAATAGTTTGCATCTGAGTGATATAAGTACTCTTTTGCAGATGCTTAAACAGAAATCTGGAAATATTATAAATATGTCTTCTGTGGCATCCAGCATCAAAGGTCAGTAGCTTGCTAGAGTTCCTTATATAAATCTTTAGGATGATGGCTATACAATATAAATTTTGTGCAACTTTGAACTTAGAGGATGTTTAAAGCAATTTCTAAATCCTGTGGAGGGATCAGTTAGGGAAAAAAAAAGTGAACACATTTAACTCAAACATAAAGGACACAGATGGAAAATTGTAGAAAGTCCAAGATCCTTACCTCTGAGCTTTTTCAGTGTTTTGTAGCATCCTTTTTACCAGTATTTATTAACTAAAAAGGAATTACTTCCAGTGATGTCTTGGTACATATGTTCTTCAGAGATATAATGAAAAAATGGTAATTACATAAGTGCTGTAACTATGCTTTCAAAAGAAGCCTGATCCTGACTAACAGATGGATTTCTGCTGTTCCTAAATCTTTGTTGCTTGTTATGTTTTCTAGACTAGTCCCCAGACTTCCACTATTGAAAGATTCTATGCTTTGCTCTGGTGTGTACCTGAATAGAATTCTGGCAGTTGGCATTCTAGCTAGCCTGCCCTTATGGAGAGGCTACAGCTTGTACAGAAAATGCTGGAGTCCAGAAGCAGGTGCATATTGAACAATCTTGGCTTTCTTTTTTTCCTTTTTAACTATGTTTCTGTGCTGCCTTAACACGGACCTTCTGTCAGGAGTTGTGAACAGGTGTGTCTACAGTACTTCAAAGGCAGCAGTCATTGGGCTAACAAAGTCTGTGGCTGCTGATTTCATTGAACAAGGCATCAGATGCAACTGCATATGTCCTGGTAAGTGTTCTTACATTATTCTGTGAACTAGGAGCAGATGCTAGAAGGCCAGATTGAGTTTGGTTTATTTAACAAAGAACAGACTTGCAAGTCGTAACTAAAGTTACCAGCAGTCTACAAGAACAGAGCATGCTTGAAAGGCTTAATATAGAAAAGTTGTTATTCTGTGGTTAAACTGGATATTTAGTCTGATCAACCTAGTATCTGCACTTTATACATACATTACACAGCATTTGAATGTTTTTTTTCAAAGATGCAGTCTAGGAAGTTAGAAGCAGGCAAGAGCTAGCTAACAATAACAAAAACATTGTTTACCCATATGAAAAGTATTGAATCTAATTCTCAAAACTCTTGCCTTCTACTGAAATTTAAAATAAAATTTTGATTTGATTGATAAATTGTTGAGATACAAATAGAACAAATAAACTTTTGTCATGATTGCTGATGCAGTTGATTTTCAACACTGACTTTAAAATTTTGCTTAGGAACTGTAGACACACCATCTTTACAGGAAAGAATCCAAGCCCGGCCTAACCCAGAACAGGTGAGAAAGCAATTTATTAGCTTAATCACATGTGTATATATGTTTAACTCTCTTTAAAAAAATAATATATAGCTGCTCTTCTGCCCATATTCAAGAATGCCCTAAATTTCAGAGTACTGTGGATAATTTAACATTGCTGTCTCCCTTGAAAGTGTGGTCAGCTTGAACTGGAGACAGAAGCCTTATGGCCAGACCAGAACTGAAGCCTCAGAAGGATAATATTGCTTAGTGAATGCAGAGGGTCTCTCATCCATGGAAGCAACTCCAAGTGTTGGTTACAGTATCCAGTGCAAAAGCAGAGGATATTTTCTATTGTGGCATGTGTCAGCCACAAGGTAGAGCAAAAACAATACAGACAGGGCATTCTTGCCTATGCATTTCAACATTATTTGGGAAGCTTAACCATCCATATTAAATAATGGCAAGTTCTCATTTGAAAGACATGGGAATATCTACCACCAAAGGACAAAGGATTTTATGTTGGCTTTATTCTGGAACCAGAGATTTAACTACTTTCTAAAAGTCTCCTAGTTTTTTTTAACCTGAAACTCACATCCCTGTTGATTTTATGTTTTTCCAGCTTTAATTCCCTACTTAGTGCACTAAAGGAAGTTATGACTAGAGGCCTGTTTCCAATATTGCTTTGTACATGTCAATAGGTTAAAAGAATTGCTTTTTTATTTTTGATATACCAAATGCTCCTGTATATGCAGGCATTGAAAGACTTTCTAGCCAGACAGAAGACTGGCAGGATGGCTACTGCTGAGGAAGTGGCCCATCTCTTTGTGTACTTGGCCTCTGATGAAGTAAGTATAGACAATAAAATGTCCTGTCACAGAACCCCATGCTACTTTGCTGCTTCACAGTAGAGAGGGTATTTGCTTCAGGACAATCTATATTCTCTTTGAGCTGGATTATTACAAAAATAAAAACCTAACTATGTTCTTTTTCTGAGTTCATCCTGCAATACAAAAGGTATTCTGAATGTTGACACTGATTGCAAGGCATTATGTATTTGGTGCCATAGCCTGGTGGTTTCGTGTCACCTGAGTAAATTGACTGACCTCAGGTCATCCTGAATGGTGAACAGAAATGAGCTTGTCAGCTTTACCAAGCTTGCACCGTGGCTAGAGGTTTTAAGGAGGTAGAATTTTTCATGTTAAGGAGGTAGAATTTTTCAATTTCAAAACTTTCATTTTTAAGGAGATAGAATTACTAGAGCTGCTGGAGATTTCAGCTAATGGTCAGGGTCAATCTGCCATCCCAGCATAAGGAAAACAACAGACTCACCGTGGCTGTTAGACACCAGACTCTTGATGACCTCTGCAAACAGCACCAACACTAATGAGCACGCACCAGCAATATTTCAGCTGCTATAAATTTACTGAGATTAAAAACTCGACTGGATTTGTCTGGACGTGTCTAGCAGTCCTAATGTCCATGTCAAAATACTTCAATGGATTTAGTTCAGTATTAATGTTGCTGTCAGTAGTCTGTTTCTCAGTTTCATCTTTGTTTTAGTATTTCCATAATGCTAAAAATTTTTTCCAGTCTGCTCACAGGGTTTTCAACTGTGTGTAAACAGAAATCCATTTTTTCAATATATTCAGCATGTTTCAGCAGGAATAGGGAAGAATGACATAGGGAAGAATGTCAACAGCTCAGTTGCTTACCCCACTATCCATATAATCTAAGTTCTTAGTTAGGTCCCATTATAATTATTGGCTCACCTGGTCAGTTTCTGCTCAGCTGGACAGACCTAAAATAACACCATAGTGTGCAGTATTTATTCCTGCAGGTAAGAATATCTGAAGTTTAGCTTTTGTAAATTTGTACTCTCAGGATGCATTCTCATCTTACTGCCTCTAATAATATTTTTGCCACACTTCCTTGAATTAAGTATAAGGCTTCAATTTCTACATTTGTTTCTATTTACATATTATATTACTTACTCAGGTATTTTTGTAAAACAAAAAAAAAAGGTGCTTAAAAATGATTTTTTTTAATTTAAAGAAAAAGTGTTTCCCTGTAATTAATAGCCATGAAAAGTTACTTGAAATCATTGTTTATTTTATGTAATTTCAGTCTGCCTACGTGACTGGTAATGAACTAATCATCGATGGAGGATGGAGCTTGTGATTGACTCTACCTGCAAATGGAAATTCATACAATGACGGGCAAAAAATGAGGATGGTGTTTCTTGCAAAGACTGAGATCGTGCTTGGGATGTCTTTCCAAACAAATTTCCTGCTATCTCTCTCTAGATTGATCTTACTGATTAACTTTTCCTTAAATAGAGAAATACTGGAGTAAAACATACTTCATGTGGCTTCAATCTATGGCAACTCCATAAACATGAAAGAAGAGCAGTTTTATGTTTAAGATTTCAGGAGACCAAAAATATTATTCAAGTTACAAAATCTGAGTTGTGTTTTAAGCAAAATCAGAGTGAAGGGAATTAACAGTTATTTTTGTTCTCCTCTTAAGAGGTATTTGGAAATTAAATATTCACAATTAGATTTTCATGTACAGGAACCACTATGCAAGGGCAATACACTAGCAGGTATGGATAGAGGTATATGTGAGAGGAGTATTCTTAAACACATGGGTGGATCTTCATGGATATGCTTGGCTTGTAGCACAAAAGCAAAAGGAGTGGATTTAACCACTCTAGATAGAGCCAATATATTAGTCTCCAAAATGATGTACTAATATTGGACAAATTCTGTAAAATCTGTTGCTAGGTGCTTTGGTGCTCTACACCTTATTCTCAAGTACCAATACAGCTCACACTAAAGCACAGGGCAAAATTTCTCTGAAAAGGACTGTTTCTACAAGAGTATGTGCTGATATTTTTATTGTGATAGCACATGGTAGCTTTGATTCATTAAATAGAAACCTATTATTGTCAGGTTTCATACTCTAGGAAAAAGTATACAGGTCCTTACAGTCTACACAGGTCCTTACCCAGAGATCTAAGGCAATGAATAACCTGAATTCACAAAGGATTTGTTTTCCTAACATACTGCTTAAAACCAGCATGAATTACATGGTCTGACTGCCTATAAATATGGTTACCTTTAACATAGCTCCATTTATCTAGTTCATAAATGAAACTCTATGTAATTTAATACATATCTTTATATACATATATATGTGAGGGAGGAATTAAGGACTAAATGCTACTGAATATGATTCATCAGTAATCAAAGCACAGAAAAAATGCACAATATTGTGTGTTTCTGTGACAACAACTGCCATGTTTATAAAATTATTGCTTAAGCTTTTCAATATCAGCTGAAGCATCAACATATATTATTTGATTTCAAAGATAATGAAACATCTAGTTAAAATCTGGCTTCTTATTTTAAAATAATTGTATGTAAATCTAGATTTTACAAATGAGAAAAGTATTGTGGATGTTGACTTGAATGGGCTCATTATGGGTTTAACGTTTACCTTTAATCATGGTTGGAGCATTCTGACCTTGTGTAGTTTGTTTATGGGGTTTTAGAGAATCTAATATTTCAATCAAGTGACCCTGGCAGCCAAGCGGGATCAAGCTGGGGCACAAATCCAAAGTTATCCAAAATAGCTCCAAAAATGTTCACTGACGTAAATTCAAATATTAAAAATTGAGGCTGGCAGGACATGGTTTCAGAGTTCAATATGAAGGCCAAAGTCCTTCTTTAGTAGTACGTGCAGAAGGCATAGCCTGAAAAGAGAAAATTTCCCCACTGCACTAACACAGGGAACATGTACTGTGTATTTTGAAAACATAATTATCTGAGAGAAAATTCATTATACTTATTGCACATTGACCATCATTACTTAACGTTTCTAAGCTCGGTTAGAAGTGATTGTAGGTGATTGTAGTATAGAGCTGCTGCTCAAAAATGGCTGCTGTTGTTGTTGTCAAAGCACTTGTGCAAGAAAATAAGTACCACCTGCCTTTAAATTGCATTAAAGGCACAAAGGGCTTTTTTTTGTGGTAGGCCAAAAATGGTGGACCAGAAAAGTAAAAATCAGCAGAGCTTGCTGCCTCTTCCCTTATTAGCAGTGATTTTCATGGAGGTGTTAACAGTTGCAACTCTGAAATGTGTTCCAGTGTCATGAGGTTTCTCAGCAGACTTGCAGGAATTATTAAAGGAAAATGCTTCTTAATGCTCTCGTGACCTAATTCCCTGGTCTGTTTTTAATGGAACTGGGTAATTCTCTTTGTTTTCCTTCCACTCCAGTGATAATATAAAGAGGCTTTTTGACTTTTCAGATTCTAGGTCAAACTTTTCTCTTGTGGGGGAGGGAGGAATAGACTTCCCTGATTCTGAATCCTTCTGGAAAATTTTGTCTGATCAAAAAATGCTTTCATTTTCTCTTGGATTTGTAGTCAGCTTAGTTCTGTGTGATGATACCAGAAGCAAAGTAGCAACGTGTGGCATTTGACTCTGCTTTCACATGCGCTCGGTGCAGCTTGCAAATTTAGGGTTGAAAAAAAGAGAAGGTCTGTCTCGTTACCTCATGTGCACTTAGAAATGAAGTGGATGAACTTGTTTTATCTTTAAGAAGCCAAAATGCGGGGATGGGAACAACATAAATATGCAAGTTTGGGGTGGTTTTGGGGATTGGTTGTTTTGGTTTGTTTTTTTGTTTTTTTGTTTTTTTTTTTAATTCTCCTGCCTGCCCCAGTGCATTTTGTCTGTGTGCACCCACAGCAGAATCAGCAACAGCTCCTTACCCTTTCCTTGCACCAAATCTCCAACTCCTCCAGAGCTGTAGTCTGGGTTAAAGGATTGCGTGTAGCTTCTCCCACAGCCATGGGAAAGGCAGCACAGAAAGCCTTTTTCGTATGCACCGGATGCAGTGAATGCCATGGGGCTGCTAAGGACACAGAAATCTTCCTCCTGGGTGCGCTGACGGGTATCCAGAGCCGTGGATGGGCTCAGGTCTGGTCCATCGCTCCCACCACCTGACAGCTCGGACCACGGCCCGTCTCCTGCCGCCTTTCCCGCGGTGACCCATTCAGCGAGGCCTGCGGGAAGCCCTTTGGGGCATCCCCAGCTGCAGCTGCTGGCCCGGGGAAGCTGTGGCTGTGGAGGAGGCCGTGTCGCGCCAGCATCAGCAGCGGGGGAGGAGGAGCCGGAGCCGTTCCCGCGGGCTGTCCCCTCCCGGTGCCGGGCTCGGGGCCGCGCCGGCGAGCGGCTGCGCGGGGAGCGGTGCCTGGCTGTGGGCCCCGCCGTGCCCCAGGTGAGTTTTGTGCCCCTCTCGGCTCGTCGCACCCCCATCCCCTGCAGCAGGAGGGGTGACGAGGGGTGGGAACTGAGAGCAGGCTTGGCAGGCAGGAGGCTGCTCCTGGGTTTACTTGGCGCCTTTTTGTGGATAATGATGGTTTGGGTGTTTTAATCGTTATTTATTCTGAGTGCCAGTTGCTCCGGTGGTGTTTGTGGTATTTCGTTCGCATTGATTTCTGTACGTTCTGTGTGCAGAGCAGAACGCTGAGAGTCACCGAGGCAGCAGAGCTCATGCCATAGGCATGCACGTGCTGTCCCTGTCAGTCTGCTCTCCCTCGCTACCCATTCAAAAACAACTGAAATGACAGGATCTAATACGAACCTTTCTGCTTTCAAAACGAGAAAAGTGTATTTTACAGAGAGGTACTAAAATAGGTCTGTTACTGGCTGGTTTCCATGGGATAGGCCTTAACCCTGAGCTATAAATTCCTCTCAGTGATTTCTCAATCACTGATTTTTGTTGGCATAGAAGGTGAAATTGAAAAACCAAAACAATCCCCCCCGCCAAAAAAACCCAAAACCTGTGAACTTCCAAAAGACCCATGCTGAGATAAGTGCACTTACTCACTTTGGTCCCATTGCTCCAAAAGACAGTTCTTGCAAGTAGGTTCTTGCTTCTGCCAACAGGGTGCCAACCTGCCACAAAACAGATAAGGACAGCTCTATTAGATTCCTCATTCACTCCCTGAAACCGTTCCTGTTACACAGAACATTCAATATCCCTGCTTAGTCAATCTTTCCAGTCCCACAAGCTGCTGGGAAACAGCGCTTTCAGGAGCTGAAGCTGTGGCGAGGTGGACTTGCCTTTCTCAGAAGTATTAATGTATTTTGTGTCAACAGCTACGTGACTGATCTGGGATGTTGCCCGTGCAAAGCTGGATAGAGAACAATATCCTTCTGTCCTTTCCTTGCACACAAACCAAGTGCAAAATTAAGTACATAAATCCACCCTGGGAAAGTGGTCAGTGAAGAGAAGGAGGGAGGTACTGATAGGTTGCTGATACTTTCTATTCCAGTTAGGAGGATTGGCATTTGTGGATTCCCAGTCCTGATGAAATGATGAAAAAAAACCAAACCAAAAGTATCACTGATGTCATTAAAAAAACCCTAAAAACACAACTATTTGGTTCCTGAAGTACTAATTTAAAAATACAGAAAAGTACTAAAAATTGAGTAAATAAACACTTTACCTTCAAAAAGGAAAGGGAAAAAGCAAAACTATCAACTTAAAGCACACTGAAAGTGTTTGCCTATGGCTCTGTATTTTTCTTCTATGCCTTGGTCATGCCTCAGGCCAGTTTCATATCAGAGCAGCTCAAACAAAACCTCATAGTTGTTAGAATGAACCTTGTCTTTATGGTATCAGCCATTCCCAAATATCAAATATTTCATTTTAAACTTGAGGCTTGATAATTGTGAGAATCAGCTCTGACTTACTTCCAACCATCTATCAAGGAAGGAATTTCTTGGCTCAGAAGTTCTGGCTTAACTTCACTGGTGTTTTATATGGCCAGAGCAACGTAAAAGACTTGAAAGAAATTTAGCTGATGGAGAGTATGTGCCAACCTTTGCTGTAAGAGAGAACACTATCAAGCCTTGTCTCCAGATATATGCCTGCCCCCCTTGATGGCTCACACTTGTGAAACTACAGTAAATATATGCACCAAAAAGTATCCGGCATACAAAACAGTGCACTGCCATCTCTCTTGTTAGAATCTATGGGACAAGAAGTGGATCAGTTAGAGTGAGCAAATGCAATTATAATTATCCACAAATGACTTGGATCTTATTTCCCACTCTGAGAAGTATCTCCATGGGATATAATCAGTAAAAAAGAGCCATGTTTAATCAGGCTGCAAGCTGTGAAAAGTCCTGATCTTTATTCAAACAAGCATCTTCACTTTCTTAGATACTCAGTCAATGTGTTTGTAACTAGTAGCATCTAACAGAAACACATACTTAAAATTCCTTTGAAAATCAACCTGGATCAGTCAGGCTTAAGTTAGAGGAGAAGTGTCCCCTCCTGAAGCTTTAGAAACCTCTTAGAGTTTTAGAAACTATAGCTGTTCTAAGATTATTAAATGGTCACTTGCACTGACATGTACACAGGGTCTGTGACACTTTAAGAACTAATGGTCCTGCTAAGTAGTGCTGACAGCAAATAACCTTTATTATCTACTGCAAGGAGGCACAAATAAATAAAGATATATTACAGCCAAACTTTTAAGAAGGAATGAAGAGGTTAGCACAGATAGTTGTGATTCTAAAACTCCATTTTTTGTTGTTGGTTTGGTTTTTTTGGTGCTTGAATTTCTAAGCTTAATACTGTTCTTCGGTTAGTTTCTGTCTCTTGTTCTTAGGTACAGCATACAGAGGGACACAAAAACCATTAAACATGAAATTGGGCTGAGAGGATTTTTCCACCTGGTCTGTGGGCAAAAGACAACATCACTGAGAAGTCATCCATTTGGAAAACAGTGATTATTTGTTTCTCTTTAACTTTTCCACCTTTATTTCTTTTGTTAGGTTTGCAGCAATGGTAAAGGAAGATGTAAATGACAGTGAAGGTTCTGAACCATCAGTATGTGAGAGAAATGGCATGATTCCCATGCATGAGCAAATTGAGGTAATTAACTAGGATCTCAAAGTATCGTTCTAGTCAGAGAGAACCCTTCTTTTCCCTTTTTTAAGAATGCAACTCTTAATGTAAAAGGCACTTAAAAGTAAGCATGTAGTATTGAGTGTATCTCATATAGATATCTACGTGGCACATCTTTATGCACATAGTGACTATAGAATCATGGGGTAAACAAGTAACTCCATGCTGAAAGCTCACGAGATTTGTGTTCCAGTCATGACTCTGAGTAAGGAATATATATATATAAAGAGAGAGAGAGGGGGGAAGAGACAGAAAAATAATCAGAAATGTGGAACTATTACTGGAGAAGGGCCAAACCACATTATAAGCAGAATTCCATGTCTACGTTATGACAATATGCTGACATGAATAATCATACAGGAAGGCAGATGATTAACTTGTCAAAAATAATGCTAAAATTAAGTGAGGCACATCCAAAAATGGTCAAAAAGTGCTTTGGTTATGAATATGGATAAGTAGATGTACCAGTATAAGAGAACAGCTTCAAGGGAGCAACTCCCAGGGTAGTATTTCTCCATCTCTACTTTGACTTACCAGCTTGAGCCTTCCAGCAATGGATCGTGTGAGTAAAGCTTGTGCTGGCCAGTTTCATCTTTGTGCTGTTTCTTTCATCTTTGTTTTGTTATTTTAGTTCAAGGCTTTGCAACAGTAGTTATTTAAGAGTTATATTAAAAGGACCATCTCACTGGAATGATGCTAATCATTAACTGTATTGTGAAATCCAGTCTGGAAGCATAACTGTATCAAACTGTAGGAAATAATAAATAAATGTTTAGTTTTGTACACAAGACAAGCTGAGCCTAGGCTGCTATTATTGTTTCATCATCAAATATGCAAATATTGTTACTGCACAGGTGCTATATCTATTGGTACAGGAGCCAGTATCAGTTGCAGATAAAAAGGCAAATGTCCTGCAATTTCTCACATGCAGTTCTTTACACAAGGTCAAAAATGCCAAAAATACGTCAAAGCTGGATGTTCCTATAATGGTTGTTTAGTGAATGTAGTCACCTGTAGCCAGTATGGATCCAGTGCATCTCAGCTGACTCCAGGTGTTGCACACTGCTTCAAAATACACACAGTGCCACTTCTGAGGGGGCCTCCTTGTTTGCATTCAGCAGGGACCAACAGCAGATGCCAAAGGTACTGATGGGAACGTACAAACAGAAGAAACTGCTCTCTTGAACCACTGCACTCAGCAACCTCCAGAACCAACAGCAGGGTCTTCAATGCCTGCAAGAATGTGCAGGCAAATATTTGCTTGTCCTCCTCAGGGTTTACTGGCCCAAACAGTGACAAATGGTAGGTAAGAGAGATAGAGTTTATTAAAATGAGAAATGGCAAATTAAATGCTTGTTTCTCTGAATGGAATGATATCTGTCCACTGTCCTTGAAAATAATGAATGGAAATAGCTGTGTTTTACTTATCACACCACTGTTTCAATATTTCAGGCAGAGGGAAAAAAAAGATGAAACAAAAGTTTGAATGTACAGTTTTTGTTTCTCCAGTCTCTTTTTTACTATGTTTTACTATGTTTACTATGTAGGTGTTTTTGCACTGCAAACTATTTTTATCAGAAGAAGGACCTCATAATTTTTGTCTTGATAGTTTATCCTTAATACCACAGGCTTGCAAAGCCAAGAGTCCTCACTATAAGGCAAACTGATCTATTTTGTTTAGAATTTGTCCTAAACTGAAAACTCCCAAAAGAGGTGCCTGGCTAGCCAATTATTTAAGATTTTTCCTAACAAAAGACACTTAATGTGTCTTTGATTGCTTCCACAGCCACTTGGAATTCTTAGGCTTTTATGTTTGGAAATCTACTGGCCTCCCTTTGCCACCTGTCACCCTCAAGTAAGATTAAGAAAACTCCAATCTGAAAGTGCAGGACATTTATTCAACACATTTTTTTCTTCTCCATCAGTCTTCTGTTTTATATGTATGCATGCCTGTTCTCGTTGGACAACTGTTGGAACAGATTTGTGAACTTTGAAAGAGCGTAATGTTTTCACATATTTTATAATATTTTCACACACTGTTCTCATAATATTTTTCAGGATTTTTTCCCCTCTGTATTATCCTGCTTTGATTGCTGTATCAAGGGAAGTATTTGTACTCCAGATGTCCAGAGACACGACCCTCTTCAGAATTTTTTTCCCAGGGATAACACGTATTGCACAAACACATTCAGCCAAAAAAATATGCTTCAATTCTTCTAAAAATTAGACTGGAGCTGCATTCATCAGCTTGAAGATATGCCAGGCTGTTCAACAGTAGATTTTACTGTGATTCTGAAGTAGCTATGCATATATGATATGCATAGCTACTTCATATGAAGATAAGCATATGCAAGATAAGTTAGTGAAAGTCTTTGCTTTAAGTTTGGAACCTGTGAAGTGCTTTTCACAACAGACCAAGGCTCACTAAATTTATTTTGGTGTTTAATGATGTTCCTGTTACCAATTTTAAAGTATTTTAGCATAAAATACTATAAATACTATAAAATACTAAAAGTACTATAAAATCAGAACATCAGTTTAGGGACCATCAAAGATTAACTCTATTGTTATGATTAAATTAATTTTTAAGGTAAGTAATTTCATTTCTAAAAGTCATGGCTAACTTTTTTCTTCAACAGCAAAATGAATGTGATCTAACAGCAAAGTTGCTTCTGAGAGGTGATTAAATAATAATTATTTTTTGTTTTGTTCCAGTTGCATTTGTGGTCCTGGTTTGGGCTGTGGTTTGGTCCATAACTGGGGCTGAGTGTCTCCCAGGTGGAAATCTCTTTGGAATTCTGTTTCTTTATTTCTTTGCTGTCATCGGAGGTAAAATTTTTGGATTCATTAAAATACGAACACTACCCCCTCTCCCTGCTCTTCTGGGTAAGATATCCTTCCTTCTTCCTGCATATTTTGTGTTGTTTAAACCATCAAGTAGTATCTCTATGGTAGATGTGTTTGGATTGGGAACAAATAAACTGTGTCACATTCAAAATCTGTAGCTTTTCCAAATTACTTTTTCTGTTCCTCTCTGAAAAGGTGCAAAATTCCCCAGGACTGCCTCAGGTGAAATTAACTAAAGCTCTCTTCTTAGTTCTTTGTGGGTCAGAGAACTGTATGCCTACAGACTCAAAGTTTCTTGTCCTTCAGGCCCTTCTGTCAGAGTTACTTAAAATTTGGGTTTAATAATACAAAACAGGAATCTTAATCCAGACATCATCTTACATTAGAATAGTAATCTCTTAGCAAAATTATTGATGAGCTGTTTCTTTAGTATCTCACACAATGAAAATGTTTTCCAAAGAAAATGTGACAGCAATTCCCTATTACTGGTAGTCCAAAGGATTTCTTTCTCCTTCCTTTATCTTAGGATAATTGAAACCTGAGAAAATAAATTCACAAGGAATAATTCTTCTGCAGAGAGTTATTCTGATTGAATCATAACATTTTTTTCACATCAACATCCTATTTTGCTTTACATAGAAATGCAAAACAGAAATGGGAGTTGAAAATAATGTTAATTCTGACATCTATAAAATCTTTTCAGGCTTCTTTCCTAGAGGAGGTTTAATACTTGCTTAGATGAGTACAATACTTTGAAATGCTGTGGTGTCAGTGAAGCTGGAAATGAAGCTCCAGGTTCTTCTCACCAGCTGCATCCTGTCCCCTTGCTATGTTTAGTGCATAAATGAGTGAAGCTGTTGACATACAGTAAAACTCTTTGGTAGGGTGGGCCTGCAGTGCCCAGGTGTGATTCTGTAGCCTGCACAGCTGGTGTTGCACCTCACACAGGAGCTCCACACTCAGCTCTGTCCAGGCAGCCTGTGTGCTCTTGTGCTGCTTCATTTCACCAGAGGGAAAAATGCAAATGAGAGGGAGGCAGGTTTTGCATATGGCATGCATGCCTGCAGCATGAATGTCACGTGCAGGGAGTCTGCCCCTTCTAAGTAAACACCCTTCTTAAGCAAATAAAAGTTTCTGACCATTTGGATTCAGCTTGTCTAGGAGTTTTTTAATTACATCTGTATCTGAAAGTTATGAGTTGAGCATGAAACTGCTTGTCAGACTGGTAATACTGGACAACAGAAACTTCAGCATGACAGCACATGTCTCTTGAATTGTTTAGGACAGAGTTCATTGTTCTGATCCCCAGTCTTTGAGGAAAACTGGAGGAATCTATGACTCAGAAGACAAGATAGACAATGTCTGTGAATATTCTGTTTTTACATTAAAAATACAAACCTTGTGCACTTGCATGCTATAACCCACTTTTGCTAGGTCCAGTAAAGTGTAAGGTGGCTGGCTAGGCACTTAAGCACCTTATTGTGACCCTTTCTCTCAGGAAAAAAGGAGTGAAATTGGTACTGAAACAACCACATAATATATTTTAGGTGCATGTTGCAGAGAGATTTCTGCAGCAGGAAACATGGAGCAAATCAGTTAAGATATCCTTTGAGGTGAAGATTTTTGCTTTGTTAAGTAGATTTCCAGATCAGGGTAGCTCCAGTGACTTAGACCTCATGCAAATGTTGCAAAGAGCATGTGATCAGAGTGCCAGCCTGATAGAACTGTCATCAGGTACCACAGATTAATTATGACACTTTTTTTCCAAGAGGTGGTAGAAACAGTGTCTGAAGCTTTAGAGTGTCCTAGGACAAATCAAGTTCACAGTCAAGGCTTACACTAGGCTGGGACCAACCTGAGCACAGTGATTTGTTTACTTTTTGTCTTTTTTTAGTTTCCTGTTTCTAAACATGACTCATATAAAATTATGCCACAAAAATGTATCTTTGAATCATCAAGACTCACAATGAATCTCTGTAGATCCATATTTAAAGTCAACTTTTCCTGTACTTTTCCATATCCTTCCAGAGCTGTGGCTTCAATAGCTTTGCAGGAAGTCTCTGATTGGACAGTTTTACTGATACTTGTAAAATGTTGTATCTTGCAAGTAGCTGAAATAGAGGATAAAACAAAGTTTCTGATTTCCGTTTCCTTTTTTCTCCCCTCTTTGTGTAAGAGTCTCATTGCCAGAACTCTTTAAAATGTTAAAGTTAGTCCATGATAAGCTGGTTTAAATTATATTTCTTAATGAATGTAGCATTATGGTTCCTGTGATACCTGCATTTCTAACACCTAAGAGGATTTTTAACAATTCCCAGCTTCTGAGATAAATACACAATATTAGATGATCTTCCTATTTTTGTATTAAAACAAGCTAACAAGAAAAAAATTTTTAAGAATGCAGAGGTTATGGTTAAGTATGACCTGCACCTGGTAAACAAAGCCAAATTCTTTTGACTTAGACTAAAGCTGTGTATCAGCATTCTGCTGATTTATTCACTGGTGACCTGCTGTGTTCTTAGGCCACTTTCACTGCTTTAAATGTGTTTATCTCTTCTCATGCCTCAGTCCCATTGTTAAAACATGGCTAATAATTTGGAATACAAATTGTTTGTTTTTCTCTCATAAAAACATAATATGTTATCTCTTTTTAAGAGTGTTATGCAAGCTTTTCTTGGGCCATAAAAAAAATCATTTGACAGAAGCTCATTTGTTTTGACTTAAGGGATGCTACTTGCTGGTTTCCTAATCCGAAATACCCCATTCATCAGTGACTTAGTCCAGATAAATCTGCGCTGGTCTGCAGCACTGAGGAATATTGCTCTTTCCATTATCTTGACCCGAGCAGGACTCGGCCTGGATCCAAAGGTATGGCACCAGCCATTTGTGTGTGCAGACTATACAACAGCAATCAGAAAAAAAAAATTGAATCATTGCTTCCATTAAAAATATTGAACTGCTCAGTCTTGGAGCATCTGCAAATTAGATCATTACAGAAAGCATAGTTTCTGCTGTATAATTATTTGTATGTTAATATTGGCAGTTGGGTTTGTACAGTAGGCAAGCAATCAAAAAAATATCTGAAGAAAACTAATTTTATGATTATTTTCATTTCCTGAATTTTGTGAGTGGAACAAATTGAGGATGTGTGCACCGTCATGCTCTGTCAGGAAGAGTTTACACTCCTTGTTAGTTTATACTGAAGATTTGAAGTAATGGAAGGGATCCCCAGTCCTTGAAAGAGATTGTTTTTGTGTGGACAGAAATGCAAAAAACCCAACCTTTGTTGTTCAAAAAACCCAACCAAAAGTGTAAACCCTGTGTGACTTTTTTTACTTTTTATTTTAATCGGTGCCATTTTAATGCAAATATGTTAATTGCAAAGATGAATCCTGCTGCACTACTGAAACAATGATTCTCATCACAATGAAGCCCATAACAGTCCTGTTATGGGACAAAAGATAGTCTCTGCACTCTAAGAAACATGATACATCATAAATTGATGAAGGCAAGGTTTTGCTTATTCAAAATGAGCTGGCTGAAGTAAAGCTGTACCATATTGGCTCCTCCCTGTTGAAGGAACCACTCAGAGTTTACATAAACTTAGATAAAGTATGGGTAGTTTAGAACATCTAAACACATTTCTATCAACCAAGAAAAACTAGAGAGTTGCCAATGCTACAGTTATTTAGGAAAATAAGGTTTTGTCAATATTGAAAAATGCCTGTTTTCCTATGTTACCATCATCTTATTTTCCAAGACATTGAGGCTCATATGAGCATGAACTGTGTGTTGTTAAACACAGCTTGGATGCCCAGTTCTGTGAGACTGCATTTCTTTCTATTTCATGACTTTTTTTGCTGAGGGAACTTCCTTTTTGACTCATTTTTCTTCCATGTGGCAACTAAACTGTCATTTGGACTCTTTGTGTGACAGTGCTTTGATGCAGTTAAAATTGTTCCTTGTGTAATTGAAACTGTAAAGACAAAGATGTCAGTTTCTCTACTCAACCCTGATTTATGCTGGGATGAACTACTGGACTGGTAAAAAGTAGAACTCACTGATTTTTTTTTTTTATTCTGTGTCAAAATTAGGCACCTGACTTGTGTTTTTGACTAACTATTCAAGACAGCTGTTACAAGCAAATATGCCAGTTTAGAAATTTTTTTTAAAATTGCTGAGCCAAAAGGAGCTTAATCTCTGAATATCAAGTGAGAGACAGCTGAAAGATGCTTGGCTCTGTGTGCCAAATCGATGTAGTTCTACAACTTTTCATTATTTGTTCATAGATTTTGGGGCAATTTCTGGGGGTGCTCATGCAACTTCTGGGATTATAGTAAAATCTTTTGTGGATGGAGCAAATGACAAGAAGCCAAGCAGAATTTTCTGTTACTCCTTCCTGTGACATTCAGGAAGCTTATCAAACCTAGATTCACTGCCACACTTGAAATTTTATATCCAAATCCAGTTGGGCTTGGGCTTATCTCTAGTTTAGGCCATGTCATGTCCTATAGTGCAGCTCAGACAGGATTCTTTAACAAGCCATATCAGACTGTAAATGTTTTTCCTCTCTGTGAAGCCAAGGGTACTGACACTATTGTGCCTGTATGATTGCAGGCTCTGAAGAAGCTCAAAGCTGTGTGTTTACGGCTTGCTTTGGGACCGTGCCTCTCAGAAACAGGCACAGCTGCTGTCCTTGCCTACTTGTTCCTGCATTTGCCATGGCAATGGGGATTTATATTAGGGTAATGTACTGACTTTTCTCCTCTATGACAAAAGTGCCAGTTTTCAGGCTGCAGCTTGGTGATCCAACTGTGGTTGGTTCTCTGTGCCAAGCAGAGACCTTAGTTCAATGCCATTTGGGAAGCTGTGCTTACCCCTTCTGTGGCTAATTTAAAGGTCGTATTTCCAGGCTGCAAAGGAGTACTTGCATCATTACTCTTCTGTGTTTGTGACCTGAGCACTTGAAGAAAGAAGGATGGTGCAATCCCTCAGTCTTGAACCACAACACAGGGGGCTTTTAGGGACAGAAAATTATACCACAGTTTGGAGAATCTTCATACTGGAATTCAGAACTCCACACACAGAGATGCACATAGGACAGCCTTCCTGTCACAAGTCAAGGATAAGGATATGGCATAGTACATTCTAGAGTAACATCCTTGAAGAGAAGACCTTGTCCATCTAGTCCTGTCTAAATTGGTGGACTTGGGCCAGACTCATACACTAGAACAAGATGGGTGAACTCCTTCTCTGACACACATTGACTTTTATGAGAAGGAACTGGGCTACTGAGTCATAAGCACGTCTAGACCAGGTTTCCAAATGGGACAATCAAGGTGTCTGTCAGGGAGCATAACTGGCCTGCAGTGGAGACTCCAGTTTTAGTCTGTGGAACCCTTTACTTTTAATGTTACTAAGTTGGGCAGAAAGTAAGAGCTGATTGCAGATCTGCATAGAAATATCCCTGCTTGTAATTAGAGGGGAAAGGTTAGGAAAATACATAAAAGCCTACTTATTTATACTTCAAAAGAATTAAGGTCAGAACATTTTGAAGATTCTTTAGTTCAGTGCTTTGAGATGCCGAACCTATGTGTTTTCAGTTTTGTTCTAGGTGCAGTCTCCCCTGCTGTGGTGGTTCCCTCCATGCTGATTTTACAAGCTGGGGGATATGGGGTGGAGAAAGGTGTCCCAACTTTGCTGATGGCAGCTGGCAGCATCGATGACATTCTGGCTATCACAGGCTTCAACACTTGCCTTGGGATGGCTTTCTCTTCTGGTATGCTGGTTAATCTGTACATGATGAAATGCAGAACAGTGATATTTTGGAGAATGTGTGCTCTGTTATGGCTGACTGGTTTGTAGCTTAATGGCATCTTGTTATAAAATTCATGTACAGCCTTAAAATACTGAGATGGAAATTACCCATGTTCAAAAGTTAGTGTAACATTGTCAGCTCTGAGCTGTGGGTCACAATAACTTTCAGAGAACATCTTCCCGTGACTGCTCCCTTAGCTGCCAAGTCTGGGCCCTGCATGCCCAACATAATGCTTTGAAATTTCACTGGGTTTGGCAGTGTTCTTACAGTGGCTCTTTCTCTGACTTCCCTTGCACACTTCCTTGGCATGAGCTTTCACAGTTGCACCATCCAGTTCCTTCAGGCCTATAGGTTCCCTCCTGGACTCCTTTGCCCCAAGTAATTTAAAGCAGACACTGTCCTGGAATCACCCTCATAGGTCTAGAGCATGGTTTAGACCTAGAGAAGGTCTGTGTATGGCTTACTAGACACGTTTTCCTTTTGTGAAATAGGTTCTACTCTGTACAATGTGCTCCGTGGAGTGCTGGAGGTCGCTGTTGGCATAGCAGCTGGGGGAATTCTGGGAATGTTTGTTCGATATTTCCCAAGCAAAGATCAGGTAAAAACCTAGTTAAAAAAAAAATACAATAGAGTGATTCTTTGTTAAGGGATTCTTTTCTTTAGTTACTAATTTCTAAGCTTCCTGTGAAGCTGGTTTTGGGGAAAGCTTTTTACAGGGTTAGCAGCTTCCATATTGCAAAACCTATCGAGTGAGGATGTATTTTAAAGGTGACTGCTTATTTACTGCACTAGTAATAATGTATGATCTCATAGTCCTTCCTGATGAAAGTCTGGAATCCAGCTCACCATCCTGCTCTCATTGAAGGTAGTGGAAATGTCTGATACCCATTTCAGACAGTAAAATAATAATTTATTAGATTGATGCAAGACACATTTACTTCTTTAAGAAGTATCCAGTAGGCCTAAGATTAAAAATCAATAAAGCAGATGTATTAGAGGTTTTAAGTAATTGATCATATCATTAGTATTAATTAGAATGTGTTACTTTCCATAAAAATTACATTTATAGAAAGTGGTAGATGAATTTTCTATCAAGGGGTAATTAAATGAACAGAAAATTGTGGAAGAATGTAAATACACTCTGGACTACCAAAGTCAGCATTCAGAGTATCTGTTGCCCTCAGTGGCATCAAATTTTCTTATTAAATAATGTAAGAAGTGTGATACAAGAACTAAACAGTTAGATAGAAATGAGGAACAATGGTAGATAGCTGTCTGCTGCGAGACTGAATGAAATAAAACTAGACTATTCCTGGCAAATGCTTGACTTGTCCTTAAAAACATCTGGTGGCAAAGATTTCACCTTTTCTTGGATAAACTGTTGTAATACTTGACTACGCAGGTAGAAAATCCTGCTATCACAGAGTTGAGGTAGAGCTGCTGGAACAGAGCATCATGTTCCTTGTGATAAATATAGCCTAGTGACAATAAGAATCTGGACGGGCAGAGGAAAAAAAAATTTTTTTTAAATTTGTATTCTTAGGAATTAATGTCTGAAAAAAATCCTCAATCCAGCTGAGCAGTTCAAGTCTCACTTGGAAGCTTTGATTCCTTCAAAGTTATTAATTATTAATTTTCAAGTTCTTATTTTCAAAATTAACACGAGTGTAAATTTTTCCCCCATTTCTGAAAGAAATTCACTTTTTTGTTTGTCTCTTTCCTTGGCTGCAGGCATCTTTGGCATGGAAGAGATCATATTTTGTACTTGGACTGTCCATGTTTGCTGTTTTTGGCAGCATCTACTTTGGCTTCCCTGGATCAGGAGGGCTTTGCACATTAGTCTTGGCTTTCGTTGCAGGTGTGGGATGGTCTGATGAAAAGGTGAATGTTTACATAAGAAGCACACTATATCCAAAGTCTGGTGAATGTACAGCCTGACAGGAGCTTGAATTTCTATTGGGAGTGGTAATGGTGTATTTGTGAATGGTATATTTGTTAGAGGGTGTACAGATTTAGAAAACAAGCAAAAAAAAAAAAAAAGCCACCAAACCACGCAGCACATTCTACATTTGTTTTGGAAGTCTTCAGCATTTCCCATGCCAGAAAGTTACCATCTATGTCAGTAGAGCAGTATGTATGCTAATACAGAGCCTACTTTAAGGATTGAGAAATGCTCAGCTTTTCTTAGACATCTTCAGCCATGTGAAGAAGACTTAGTTGTGAAGGCACTTGACAGTAGCAATCCAAAGCTTTAATTCCCAGCTCTGTGAGTGTCTGTACACAGCCACTTTATGGTAAAATTTACAAATGGATGTCCAAGATGCAGTTCTAGACATGGCCTGAATACCCTGAGGGTTTGTTCCCTGTGGTGTAGAGGGGGTGAAATGAAAAGCACTGATTAACTATCCTCTCTCATCTTTCCTAAATTCCAGCCAGTGTAATTTGGATAACTTAGAGAGCAGGGTGCACACAATAAATGATGGTGTAAGACCATACAAAAACCATACAAAAGACTGCTTTTTAGTCACTTTCTCTTAGGTACTAGCCTTCATCTTACTGCTGCTGCCCCACTGCCTTTCTGTACCTTGCTATGTCTGACTGCCTCTTTTGCTTGATACCATCTACATTTAATGTTTTGAGGGCATCTTTCTCTCCACAGCTATAGCTTTGTGACATTCAGTAGGAGAAGGGGAAGAAAAAGGAAAGGGGATTAGATATAGTAGAGTCCATATTATTATCCCCATCTTGACCCTGATTTTACGAAGATCTCAAGGTTAGTTATAAAAATGAAAAGAAACTAATATTGTCCAATTCTAAAGGATGAAAAACTCTTCTTGGAACTTAACTATTTAGGGACATTACAACTGATCAAGCTCTCTAGTGAAAAGCTTTTAAACCATTTCAGGAGGAAGGACTTTAAAAGAGTATATGCAGTCTATAAAGGCTTAGTTTTAATTCTTTTGATCTGTGAATGAACCTTCATGGCCTTAAGTATATTGATGTCAAATGCCTTAGCTCTTTTTTTCTCAGCTAGAGATAGAGGTGTGTGTGTGTGTGTACTCAATATATTACCAAGGTTTTCCTGCTGAGCTTCTCAAAGGCCACTGCCTCCCACTGTCCATGGTGGAAGGCACTTGACAAACACTGTCTACAGAGAACAATGAACACTGACCCTATTCCTGGAGCAGTCAATAGGCTGGGCAGTAAATAGGCTGAAATCTGTAAAGCGGGGATTTCTGGGGGCTTTTTTATTTTTCATAATTTTTTTAAAATTTTATTTTATTTTGCCAGAACTAAAAAGGGTGAAATAACAAAGAGAAATGAGGTAAAAAATGTTTATATATTTTTATATATATATATATACATATTTCCACCTTTTCTTTAAGGTTACAGAAGTTTTTGTATTACTGTAACCTACATTCCTTGACAGGAGAGAGAGAGATGTTGCAGGATCAGTCCCAAAGAGAATACCAAGGATGGAACATGTCTAGGCCCTGGATTGATTATTAAGTGACAGAGCACTGCACTTATATTTTCCACACACTCCTGCCTGAAGGTTCATTTGCTACTGTAAAACCCACTTAATTAAAAGACAAGTGCTATTTGATACGCTGCAGGTACCTTGTCGTGTAAGTGGAAAATTCCTGTTTCCCTGGCAGCAGTTGTATTAGGAAAATTGTGTAAAGTTCAAACATGAGGAGAAAAGATAGTTTTGCCTTTATACACCATATTGCAGTGGAAAGTTCAGCACTTGTTCCTGATATGTGATTTCAGACTTGCTCAGACTGACTTTGCTCCTGCTGACACAGAGAGAGGCCTCTGACTGAGTGAAGCACAGTTAGGTCATGACTGAATCTTGGGAGAGTCTGACTCTGCTCAGCTACAAATGGAAGAACATGTTTAGGCATGCAGTTCCCAAAGGCTCAGAAACTTCATGGCCAAGCTGTTGAAATTATATCTTTCTAAATACTGAAAATCAACAATGCTTTATTTTCCTCCTCTTGTCTGCAAACTGCTCTGTTACTGTTCAAACACCAGTGCTTTTTATTTCTCCTTTCAAGACATCAAACATCTGTTTACTAGGACAGCTAGACTCAGTCTGACCTTCAAAAGGTGTGCAACTGATTTTTAATGTTTTAGTATTAGGTCAGAGAAAGGGGAGCAATTCTGGACAATCTTTATGAAACATTTTCACTTTGTCCCATGATTACTTAACTGTTGTTTCTGCTTGGCCATCTTTTTGTGAATTTACAGATTAGTTTTGTTTTTATTGCAGAGGGAAATAGAAAAAATTGTGGGAGTTGCATGGAATATCTTTCAACCTTTTCTTTTTGGTTTAATTGGAGCAGAAGTATCTGTTACATCTCTTAGGCCTGAAACTGTTGGTAAGATCATTCACAAATTATCCAGCTTTCATTACTGTCTTCGAAAGAATCTCTATAAAGAAATCTAAAACAAAGCAGACTGTGGCTGACCCAAAAAAAAAAAATCAAGTAACCAGAAGCACCTATGCACAGAAGTACTGAGAAGTGTTTGTCTGTTGCAGGGCTCTGTGTTGCTATATTAGGCGTTGCCCTAGTTGTGCGAATCATAGCAACGTTCCTGATGGTGTCTTTTGCTGGGTTTAATTTCAAGGAGAAGGTATTTGTCTCACTGGCATGGATTCCCAAAGCCACTGTCCAGGTAAACAGTCCAACATCACTTTCATTCCAGGCTATATCTATTTTCTTTAGCAAAGCTGCCTGTAACTAGCACAGCAGTAAGCAGGGAAAGGTTCAGGCTCAATGACAGCTGAATGTAGTATATTGACTGTTCATACTCTAATAACTGCTTGAGGAGTGTGTGGAGAACCTCCTATGTGCAGGTATGTAGCTTGCTTCCTGGGTTTACTCTAAATAATTGTACAGTGAATTGCACATATACCACAGGAAATTTAACAATTTCTCAGCCATTGCTGATTATTGTGCCTTCACATACAGATTCTGAGAACTCTCAAAGGTAAAAACATTTCCCTCTTACACATGAAGTGTCTGCAAGGACAGTCACATCAGAACTCAGAATGGGTTTCAGTTTGTGGTTATTTTGGTAGGGAGTAGTCTGAGGGCTATATTAATAGAGATGCCTCAGGCTGGCTACATTCCTGCTCCTTTATTTCAGTGATTGTCAAGTCATTTAGACTTTGCCTCAATAGCATGATTACTTGCAAACAAAAGTTAATAATCAAAACAGGCAAGGCTTATTACATGATCAGTGAATTAAATTTTCAGAAGCTACCACTAGTTGACTATTGTCAAGATACATTTCTCCAAGTGTGGCATTTTCACAACTGCAATACACCATATAGTGGCCTATTTCATTAATCACACATTCTCCAGAAATGTGGGTAAAATGGCAGCTAAGCAATGTTCCTCACAGGAGGAAACCACACAGATAAACTCATTAGCTTAGGAAATTCCAAGCATAGTCAAGTGAAAATTGTTCTCATAGGTGTGATAAGTTTACTTTGCTATGTACAGCCTAGAAACAAATGGGTTGTATGTACTAAAAATGTCAAATTTATGTGAAATGTTGACTAATGATAGGTTCCCTTTTTTCCTCATTCAGTGCTAAAGATTACTTGCTCCATCTCAGCAATGTTTTCTTTCCTGCAGGCTGCAATAGGTTCTCTTGCCCTGGATACAGCAAGACGACATCAAGATGAGCAACTGGAAAAGTATGGAATGGATGTACTGACAGTAGCTTTCTTGGCTATCTTGATCACTGCTCCAATTGGAGCCCTGGTTATCGGCTTGGCAGGGCCCAGACTTTTGCAGAAGGCTCAGACAGGTAGCAAGGAGGATGAGGACGGTGCAGAAGTTGGAGAAGAGGCAGAGGCCTGTGAACCTTCGTAAGACAGACAACTACAGCAGTCTGGTCCTTCAACCCTGACGCTTTTGTTCAGTAAAGATGGCATGTCTAATCTTGCTGGAGGAACCTAGAACTATCAGTTACCCCTGCTATTTTTAAAGCAGCCCTGGTGGAGTTCTATAAAATATTTTTATGTGAAGATGGTGCCTTGAGATGAAATAGCTGAACATACAGTGAATAAGATGACCTGGCAGTGAGTCACTGAGAAGTTAGCAGTCAAGAGTTACTTGAAATGTGTGGGTGGTGAGGCCAGGGAGAGGGTCAGAATTCCTGAGGCATGGAGTGGAGTCATGAAGTAGAATATAAGCAGAAAAAAATGCAGACTAATGTGAATAACTTCTTGATGGTTGAAACTGGGCTGTGAGATGACAAATTCCACAACTCAAAGAAAGCAATTTCCAAGTAAGAGGTTGCTGACACATAGTGAACAAGTCCTGCCACCAGTTGTTGATTCCCTCTCCTTCTTCGTTTGTGTTCCAAAACTTGCCTCTTCCTGTTGCTGTTCTTCCTCACAGCTGAGGCACTCCTTTGTGCCTTCAAGGACTGTCAGCTCTGGTCATAGCAAGGAACACCAAGTGGTACTTAGATGCTCAAAGAGACAGTTGGGGCCATCATAGAGTGTGGTAATAGAGATGTTGGTGCTGGCAGAACGGACAGAGCCTGAAAATGAGATGAGGGTTGTGGGATGGCTATAAGGACTGGGGGAGGCTTGTATGGGATTGGGATGGTTGCTTCTTCACCTGTGTACCTCAGCCTTCACACAACATGATGTCAAGGGAGAGATGCTCTCCTACAGCCAGGAGTAACCTCTGTTGATCAAAATCCGGCTCTTGCCTTTTAGGATTGGTATCACTTGACAGGTACCAGCAAATCTGTCTGGCTCCAAGTAAGCTAGCTGTTGGTAACTCCATTCTGAGGCACGGGGTCAGTACAGCATCCCTCAGAAACTGCAAGTTACTTTGTTATTTTTTAGAAGGGCTATTATATTGTGCCAGTAACTGAGGTGAACACCCTCCTGCAGATTTCTACACTACAGTTCACTGAACTCATTTTACAGGACACTGTGTAGAGTACATTTGATGGCATCTAGATTTTGGCATTAGTAAGAACTAATCATTTCTATTTTATCTTTTAAAATTTTAATGTGCAAAACAAAAAATGTGCAAAAATACTTTTAACTACTTAAATACTTCTAATGTTGACACTGTACTAATTGCAGAGAGTCATATGCCACACAGATGAGCTTTATATGCAGCTGTATATGCATGCCTTTGTTACAAGCCTTACTCTCTAAGCCAAAAGAAAGCTGAGAAATACTTAAATTTCATAGCCTGCAGTTCCAGAAAGTTCTTGGGTAAGTTTTCCCTTAACAGTTGTCAAGTACATTATATTTCTCTAACTATGCACACTGCTGTTCACTCCGCTTCCTTGGGAATGTACCATTTTTAGTTCAGTTCATCTCCTGACCTGAAAGGAAGAGGCTTTCAAACTGCACCTGATGGGTTTGAAGCTGGAGCAATGGTTAAGGGTGCTGTGCTTGGTCGTTATTGTGACATAGCTGGACTTCTGTGCCTGTTCTGCCTACTTCATGTGCACTCCTGGTGTCCCCCTGACCCAGTCCTGTTCAGTATCTTTACTGGTGGTCTGGATAAGGGGACTGAGTGCACCCCCAGTAAATTCAGGGACAACACCAACTTGGGTGGCCGTGTTGGTCTGCTGGAGGGCAGGAAGTCTCTGCAGGGGATCTGGNACTGCCCTACAGCTCCCTGACAGGAGCAGGTAGCTAGGGTCAGCCTCTTCTAGCACCCAGCCAGTGACAGGATGAGATGACAGAGTCTTGAGCTTTAGCAGGAGAGTTTTAAGTTGAACATTAGGAGGAATTTCTTCACAGAAGGGGTTTTTAAACAGTGGAATGGACTGCCCAGGCAGGTGGTGGAATCATCTTCCCTGGAGGTGTTTAAGCAAAGACTGGACATGGCACTGAGAGCAATGGTCTGGCTGACATAATGGTCGTAGGTTGGATTCAGTGATCTCAGAGGTCTTTTCCAACCTCATTGATAATATGATTTTGTGAAACACATGTAGTTTAAATAGGAGGTTAAGTATTTGGAAATTGTAATGTTGATAAAGCTGACTGACAAGATGAGGAAATACAATGTTCCGTTCATCAGTGACTGTCTATAAAGTAGTTCTACTTGAATAAAACTTGGAGTTCACATTTTTCTAAAGTTTTATAAAAAGTAGAATGCTCCCACAGGGATCACTATGCCAAATTTGGAATGTGTTCAATAACAGAAGTGTGATGTTTTAAGGATTACAGGTCTTTGAATTTGGACACAACCTTAAGTATGAAAGCAGACCTCTGATGAAGAGTTCTTGTTCGTGATAGCCTCTAATACTTCCTCACCAGCAAACCAGCATCTCATAAATGGGATTTACCAGTTTTTTTAACCTCCATGTGCTCTCAGTTATACATTAGGTCACTTCCAAAAATTCTGAGTGCCTGAAAAAGCTATACCAATGAAACCTTGTCATCATTTTTGTTAATCTAAGTGAAATTGAAGCCATTTTTCTTTTCCTGCCATTTTATGTGGGTATTTCTCATGAGACCCCTTTCCCCCAGCTTTTATTAAATCTTCAGAAAGTATCAGGTTGGAGCTATTACATAGACCTCCAGATCTAAAATTAAAAGCTTTAATGCTTTATAATGTTCCCTCTCCTTGTCTTCCAGAAAGGAAAAAAACACTTGCATCTTTTAATTAAACAATATATCAGGACTAAGAACTTAAGAGACTGGGTTTTTCTAGTAAGTATCATGACAATTTCAGCTGCTTTTGAATAGCAACTAACTTTGAGAGATTGGATTTCAGTTTTTATCAGAGTACGGATGAAGCATGACATTAAAGACCACCTCCCTTTTAACAAAATGCCATGAAAACCGTTACTGAATAAGGCATAAATTCAAGCCAATAAAATCATTATGTCTCTTATGCAAGTAAGAGGCCATTATAAGAGGCCTCTTACTTGCAGGAAATAAAATTAGAGCACGATGTGCGGTAACTGATAATCAGAGTCCTGCTGTCATGCAGACATAATCACAGGCATAGTGTGGGGGAACTCCGAGCATGCTGTTCCAGAAGGTTCACAAGAACCTCTGCAGCAGAAAGGTCTGACAGCAGAAAGTGTTCCCAGCAGCCAGCATCCGGCAGTTACAGCAGGCAGCATATGGGAGAAGACAGAAATGGTCTGTCTGCAAGCAGGGAGTCGAACAGTCCAGGGGATGTGATGATGATGTGATTATAATCACTGCTTACTCTCTCTTTTTCAGCCAAACTGAGCTTTTTATGGAATTTAAACTGAAGTCTAAAATTAACTGTGAGAGAGTCATGGTGTAATACAGCCACAAAACGGACGATAGTTTCTGCATCTTGCTTATAAAATAAAGAGTGCAAGAGATCAAATTTTTGGTCAATTGCACTTTAATTACATTTACTTTGTCAAGTAGTTGCCCCAAGTCAGACACCTTTCTCTAAACCTGTTTTACAAGTTGATTTGTAGTCTATTATAACCATGTTCAAATTAATTATGAAAAGGAAGGAAAACATTGCTGTTGTTGTAGAGTACATAGGTGTCACAATATGCTGATTTCAGTTTCCCTAGATTTTCAAGAGCTAGGTCATCAAGACTGAAGACCTGGTCCTATGACCTCAGTTCTGGTCTTTATTGATATTTAGGGCAAATTTATTCCTGTGTATGGAGCTTCCCAACTAGATTAGAAATGTCAGGTAATTGGTTCAACTTCTCAGTTGCTGGTGAGATACAGAACTGTACAGGCACTTCAGCTTTTAGCTGTCTCTGTAGACTCTAGATAGAACAGATTAGTAAATTCTTTGGGATTTTCTATAGAAAGTTCTGCCAACATGAGACAGTATTACCTTGGCAGATTTTGAAATGCAAGGAAATAGTGATTTATCTTGCTTGTGGTTCTCATATTATTTTGTGGAAATTACTGAAATGTCCTTTCTACAAAAGAACTGTGACTTGCTCTTGCAACGCTACAGATTTGTTCCATTCCCTTACAAATACAAGCACAACAAAAAAACTGTCCTTGTTTATCCTAAAGCCATGTTTGTAGATTGCTGTTAAACTATCTCATTTAAGAGGAAGGAGGGAGAAAAAAAACTACTTAATCAAGCTGTGTTAAAGATGGAATGAAGAGGTTAAACTTTACACTGTTCTTCTCTTCAATGAGCTTTTTGGGAGAAACAAAACCGTGTTGCTGGATTACTCACTTTAACAAGGCTTGTCTTAATTTAACAGGTTTGGTTGTGATTTCAGAGGAAATCAAACTGTTTGAATACAAAAGTATCCTGATAAAAGCTGGAAGCACATACAGGTCTGTCTCTCATCAGTCTGCTGTGATTTTTAAACCCTGAAAAAAAATGTCAAAGACAGGGCTTTACATTTCACAGTAATTTCTTCACCAAACCCAAGAATTGGGACTTGGTACTCCATATACATCTGTAAGTGAAAACTGAGTATAAAACACCTTTATATATTTTTCTCTATTATAAATGTTTATATCCTAATACATTTACAGTTTGCTCATCCATTAAGGCAAGACCACCATGAAGCATTTAAACAATAAGCATTATACCATGGTTCTGTTACACACTTTGTAAAAGCAGGCATTTAACATGCAGTCCCATCCTAATCTGCCATCTTTTGCTGCAAGGCAAGAGGTTTTGGAACCTAGAACTACAACTGTGACAAATGGAGGAGGAACGATCTACCTTAATTCTGCTGCTGCTGCTGCTGCTGCAAGAGCCCTTATGTGAGAACAGCTTTCTGACTTGCTTTCTGTTTCAGCACTGTGGTGATCAGCTTTGGCAACAGCTCTGGGGCTTCCCACCTAACAATGGGTCAAATGAAAGGCTGTTAAGGAATGGGTGAGATCTGTCACGGTACCATTGTCTAAAACTGTAGCATAGACCAAATTTTTATTTTTAAACTGATGGATACAGTATTTCATGGGAGAATGAAGCACTTTAGAATAATTAATTAGAAATCCAGCAGTTAGGTAAGTAGTAATTTTCTGCATCTGAATTTATGCCTCACCACAGTAACGTTCTGACTTGCCCAAATAATAATTCTGAATGGGTAACAAGCCAAGAGAACAGCTCAGCTCTGCATCCTCAGTTCTGTCTCTTAACCCATTCATCCCTTGAAAATTCCTATTGCAAAAAGTAGTGACTATAGTATGCAAGGGAACATGCAGGAGGCAAATTTGTATTTCCTTACCATCAACACAGGGCCCAAAATACAGGGGTAACGTTGGTGGCTGACCTGCTCAGTAGCTTGGTTTATATATGACCTGGAACTGCCAGGACTCCACCTGGGATGCTGTGTGAAACTTTCCAGCAGTGTGGAGTTTGTCTGAGCTGGGCTGCTTTGTGTAAGACCAACAAACTGCCCACTTAGGCACCACGCAGGCCAGACCTTCAGCTTGCATGACTTAACACTGCTCTGCTGCCTGAATATATATTCACAAAGGATGAAGTTGGTATCTTTTTCTCCACCACTTAAGTACATGTAAATTTGTTCCTGAAAAGCAAAGTAAAACATGATTTCTCAGCAGAACTCACTCAAGAAAAGTGCACTTGAAATAGTGACAGTTTTATAATTGTATGTTCATACAAAAAAGGCTTAGTTGTAGAAAGTCAATTTATTCTTGAAATAAACTACTTATTTACAGAGATAGGTACTTTACAACAAAGCAGGCAAAATTCTTCTCAAAATAAGGTACCGAAACAGTGACAAATTCATCACTGCCTAAATGCAGTTTATTCCAAAAAGAAATCTACAGCCATCATGAAACTAAATCATACCAATTACATAATAAAACGCTGTCCCTTGCAACTACAACAGTATAAAAGACTTTTTATCAGTCATGATAAAAGATTAAACATCTGCTATACTTCTTTCTTCTTGAGTATTAGTGGACCTACATTATCTCCTGTTAATTCATTGTGCTTGTTGTGGGAGCCATCACAGACAGGGAACTGAAAAAAAACCATACACAAGGAATTAGCATAATTCTGTACAGCAGTTGCACGGTGATTCCTGTATTTCTTCCTACACCCTGAGTGCTCTGATAATATTGCTAGTTCCTCCTGTGATGTCCTAGTTCAACATCAAACTCCCTGTCTCCTATCAGACACAGGATACTAAGGAAAACAAACACAGTTAATGATAATTAAGTTTGTGAGATCCTAAAATAGCTGCTCTTAGACACAAAGTCAGGAACAAAGCCCTTTCCGTGAAAGAACAGCAAACAAAACAGCCATCAAGGCTACAAATGGATTTATTGTGGAACTAGTAAGAGTGCTCTTAATAGATTTAGTCATTTGCAACCAGAAAGTTCTTTTTTTAAGAAAAGCTCAAATACTTGGCTGAAGTGATTAGTCCAAAGTGAGAATAGCTGAGTAAGCTTCTTCAGTTCAGGGCAGATGTTTTTGTTTTTATTAAAAAAGAAAGCATTTGGTCTAGGGACAACAAAACCAGAGTTGTGGTCAGGACATTCAAAATTGAATCGGGAAATGAAAATTGAGGCAAGACGAAATACACTCATTTACATCTAGTTGGTTTGGGGGATATGGAATATCCCAACCAGTCATCTCACTGCTCTGGACCAGATGGGAATCGCCCTCACCAACACAGACCCAGCCTTATTTTCATTCTAATATGAACAACTTTCTAAGCATTGTTTTTTGCAAAATAAGAGTAGTTAGCTCCTAATTAGTTGCAATGTATTTCCACATAGAAAAACAGGTTTGATTGGTTTTATTCTACTCACATGTGGTCACTCTAAACGTTTCTAGAAAACCCTACCGTGTTTCTTTCAAGTTTCTACAGTTGCTTTCTTCATTTAGATAGGTTTTTGCCATTCTGCAAAGCTCAGGAACATGTTCCAATTCCAGAAAAAGGCAACAGCTCAACACAGAGCAATCCACCACCAAAGCACTGATAAAAATATGCAAGTTTCAATCTCTAATCCTACAGTAGCACAATGTCTTACCGTCTTTGAACGCCAGCACCTGCAGTAAGCTTTAGTGAGGCACAGATCTTCAATGTTTATCTCATTCACTACTTTGGGATTTTCCTTCTGGATCTTGAGGTTGATCAAGCTGTCCTTCTGCTGTTTCTTCTTGGGGAGGAAGGGACGAACAGCAAGGTAACCGAGCAAGGCCAGCACGCCCAGGAAAGGCAGTAACCGCAGCCATTCTGAAACTAAAGATAAGCTGGGATTTAGGGTAGCTCCTGACACCACTCCAGGATGGTGCAGCATCAGTTACTTTCAAATGGCTTAGGCTGAGGGAATGAAACGGGGCTGCTCAGTCAGCAGGGCCCTCAGGGCAAACAAGATTCCATTGGTGAGTCTCAAGGAAAAAAAAGAAGAGGTAGATTAAGTCGTAGGATTTACTCCAGCCAAAGTAAAAATCTGACTCCTAGAATTTATTCTGAAATGGAATTTTATCACTCTAGAAGATGATTCAATGGAAGATAATAAATACAAAACAAATAGAAGATTTACTGAAGTGGGCAACCCTAAAGCACTGGCAAGACCTTCACCTATCTTTTTGGTTTTATTTTTCAGACCTCTGTTCGCTCAGGGATCTGCAACCAGTTTCTACAACACAGAGAAAGAAAGACACCTAAGATCAGTAGGTCAAGTCACAGAAAATTGCTTTTTACCAAGGTAAAAAACTTCTTTCAAGTACAGATAAAAAATAAAACTATCTACTGCAGATCTGGCTGCACTGCTACATCATTATAAGTCTTCTAGGCATACCGGTGAGAGAAGACTTACTGGATTTTTTAAGAAATGCATCAATAACTGGCATATACAAATATAAAAATATAATAATAATAATATAATAAATATAATAATAAGGTGGATCCACTTTTCCAGCAAAATATGCTGTGACAATACTCCAGTGCAATTTAAATACCATGGTGCACTAAAGGTTGAAAGCATTTTTCTATATTTCTGGAGAATATATTAAATCTAAACACTCATACAGAAGGGAGCTTAAAAATATTTTAGAAGAGAAAGAAAAAAGTGTAACAAGCTGGAGCACAAATAGCTGCAAAAGCACTTTTTAAGACAAGACACTAATCAACTTACTCTTCTATAGCAAGATTTTGTTCTACAATTTGTTCTTTGAAATTAAGATGTACAAGAAAGAAAACACAACAGAGCAGGCTAAGGCTGCCAGGTGGGTTGTAGCCCTGAGAAAATACATTATTGTATATTGAAAATCAATCTGTATAGCTCGATTTTATTTGTACTAGTAAAACACATGTCTATGCTAATACTTCTCCGGTTAGAAACCAGTGGATTTTTCTTAAGGATTTGAATATTCTGGAACCAGACCATGTAATGAAAATCATCTGTGGGATTAGTTTTTTGTTGCTTTTGATGTGACAGCCACATTTACTGCATTTATCTGGAAATTCATCACAGCTGCATGAATGCTAAAGGCACTACAAGAAGTCTCAGCAGTCATTTCCCAACTGCACCTGCAGCAGTTCCCACAAACCACAATTCACAACATCCACTAAGGCTCACTGCAATACATTAATCTCTGGTGCTCTTTCCTTAGTTCCTCCAACAACCTGCAAGCCCTACATAATAATTAACACTGAGATACTTAAATGTTTTCAGCTACACATAATCCTGAGCTTCCTGGACAGCCTGTTTGCTGAAAAGAATAGAAAAAATAATAGTTTTGATAGAAGAAAGTATTATTTGAAAAGAATAGTTTTGATAGAAAAGGCCTGTTTGCTTTTTCTATCATTACTTTTCCAGAATACTCCACCAATTCCATCAGGAATCCAAATGCACTTTCTGACCTTACCTGAAGGACTGACTTGGAATGTATTTCAAAAGAGAGAAAAAATATTTGGTCACTGAAAAAAATATCCAAACTTTGTATTTAACCTGACTGTTGGAAAAAATGTGGATTACAAAGCTACTTCTCTGAACTCCAAGACAGAACAGACATTCAAGAGTCACACCAGGACCAAGGCATCTGTCAAGTCTGTGGTGAATATAATTGGGCTGAGATTGACACACAGAAAGGACATGTCTCACACTCTGATACAGCATCAAAGTCAGAACAGTGGTCATGTCTATGGATGACCCACAGCCAGGTGGGTTCATTCAAGTGAAAGAGGGGCATCATAGCTGTAACCTCTGAGAAAGGAAATTAGAAATGAACATGAACAGGATGTACAAGGCTATTATTTAGGATGGTTATTATTTAATACCTGTACCAAGATAACTGCTGATAAATAGTTTTGTCCTCACTAGCCAGTAAATTCTGTGCTTACTTCTGATCTGGGAGTCTCTGTAAAGCCCCCAGTTACATTCATGTGTACACTAATCACAAACTGGCTTGTTATTGCCAAAAGACTGCCTGAAGCTCCTATGTTTAAACTAAAAAATCAACATGATCATGTTCTAAGGCATGAGATACAAGACACTGTCAGAGATCTTTAGGCTGGGTGAGCAGGGATGGGAAAAGCCCTTCATCCAAACTCATGGCATGGTGTCTTCCTACAAGTGTAGACTGCTCTGGTTTTGAAGCCATTCATACCTTTCTGAAACAGATGTAGGGCAATTCACAAGACTGTTTATTTTCACAGCTGACAACTCAGAATTCAGCCATTACACTGATTCTGGAGATTCTTTATCAGTTCTGCTGCATGGGGAGAGGCAGACTTGGGAGACAGAAATGAAGAGTACTGCATGGAACAGGTCAGTCTTCAGACTTGTGTTAGAGACCAATCCCAAAGGTAAGTCCTGGAAAGTATCAGAAACCAGAGAACTCCAAGAAGCTGAGGCCACAGATATTTTGAAGGAGAGGTTGTCTTCATTTTTAGTCCAACAGTAACATATCCAAAAACAGAAGAAATACATACACTATGAACAAAGGTAAAGACCAGCCACTGAGAGGGAAATCAAAGCAGGGATTCCCTGCTTGTCTTCCATCAACTACTCCTTTGGTATCTTTGACTTAGTTTCAGCTACTTTTTGTGGAACTAACCCTATGCAGACCCAAAAGCAGCTTCTTACAGTAATAGCTCAACTGCAAAACAAAATTTTAACAAGTATTAACTACCAGTCAAAAGGAATGTGGGAACTGTGCTTGTATATTCTCTAAACTGATGACATTCCTCATGCAAATTCCAAGTACTCGCTAATTACATTCTCTTCAGAACTACTAAGCAGATCTATCCTGGTTTTGGTGGTTTGCAATTTTGAGGTGAATGTCTATGCCATTTTAACGACATCTTCCAGGATAAAAACCAATGCTGGCATGAGACAACACTGTTCATTTCACTGAACTTGAGAAGGGAAGGCCAAAGAAGCAATGACAAGACACTGAAAGAGGCTTCTGAGCAGCACAATGTGATAATTTAGATATCCACTTTCAAACCCAAGGTCAAGCATTCTTTCCTTCCTCCCTCACTGCTTTTACCTTCAGGAGGCATGCACTGGATGTTACCAGTCTTTCTCTTCAAACAAGCAGTTTTTCATTCTGGTTTTGTAAGGTCACACCAGACAACAGTGTCCACATCTTTAACCAGCACACTATACAACATCCTATAAAAAAACCAAGGTGCTCCATATACTTTTGGTCTGTTGTTTCTACAACTGATGCACTACAGTAACTGAAGTTGCATCTGCCTGCAAGCTGATGAGAGTTTACAGAAGCAATAAAAGAGTTAAGAAAAGACAGTCCTGTTCCAAATCTGGATTCTGGCCTGCATTTGCAATCAAGGTCTATATTGCCCAGTGTTTCATAGTGCTGGTCCCTGATTAAGTTCAATAGATGCCACCAAAGGGCAAATATCAATGCACTTTAAATGTTTTTAGACTAATGTTACTTCTCACTCTCCAAAAAGGAGCAAAGATATGCCATTTGCCAAAGAATATACTTTGTAATTTGTAAAAGCAGCAAACACAAAAGAGAACATTAATTTTCTCTATTGTCCAATAGTCTTTCCCTAATGATAATTCACTGCAAAATAACCCCAGGACTGGAATCCCCTGCTCTTAGAGGATTGTAACTTCAGGACAGGACAAAGACTACAACAACACAGAGGAGGCAGCACTTGCTCAAGCAATCATTTTCTCAAATGACACCTAAGACTGACAGCAGCTCTGCATGCAAGTGAGCACAGGACTCTTCAAGGAGCAATGGCGTTTCAATGACTTTCAATAACCTTTAGCACTAAAAGATGATAATTTTTTAATTTAGATGCCTAGGATGCAGTGTCCTACAATATCCTTCTCAAAAGTCTGTGTTGCATTTATCCTGTGCCATTACTTGATGCACCTGTACAGTTTTGCTTTTTTCCCTCCATCTTCATTCATATTCACCCTGGGAAGAAGATGTATAAGCATGGCAGCAGATACTAGTCTAGCTTATTATTGAAAAAAAATTTAATAATGTAAAAATGTTTTCTCTATAGCCATGTATTTTTAAATATACATTTGTCTCCCATTTTTAGAGTCCATTAAAAAATCACTAAGAACTAGAGGTAGTGGATTTTTCAGGTATGCTCATTAAATCCTACTAGTTCTCAAAAGCAGTTTGACTCAGCTCCTTCTTTTACTGTTGTTTAATAGTTTTGGGACTGACATTTCACATGTTTGATCTATACTTAAATCAGTAATTTGCTTCTTGCCCTCTCTCCAAATTCGAGGAAGCACCTTGAAGTCAATGGGATAAACAATGTTATAACAAAACAGTTCTCCCGTGCTGATCACACTATGTAAAAACCCCAAAGTCCTGATTTTGATCTACAGACCAAACCTTTCAGAGGTTTTCAGAATAAATCATATTACTACTATGCATTATGAGTACAGAGACTGCACAAATAAAATCCTGTTACAGAAAGACATGGTTAGACAAATGAAGTAGTAAGATACTAAAGTATTACTAAGCTTAACAAATTTTAAGTCAAGTTGTGGTTACAAGGGCAATTGGCTTCATTAGTAAACTGCCAAATACTATAAATAGGAGAAGATGCCTTGTTCTGTAGTTTGTTTTATCCTCCCCTACCTCCCAACTTTGTAGCAGCTGAATTTCTCTATTTGGTAAATATAATTAACAGCTTTTTCATATGAGAGAGTAGTTGTGGAAGAAGAACAGTTAATTTAAAAGAGATTTGCTTGTTCCTGAGAAAGATAATGCGACTTGCAGTTCACAAGCAGCATTAACATGCTGGAAAAAAAAAAGAGTGCTCAGAGCCAGCTTTAAATAAACTGTGCCTGTTCTAAATTTAACAATTTTCCAACACTATTACAGTCATGGTGTTAGTGCTGCAAGATATAAGGTTGATTCTGCACTTTGATAACTTTTTCTACTTCTACATTCTTTGGAGAGTACTCCTTCCTCCCTGTCCCCGAACTAATCCTGTCACTTGACACTGCCGGAGGGCCCGCCCGTGTCACCACGGCCGAGCCCGGGCACCCAGAGCCCCAGTGGGCAAAGCTCTGAGCACCCACGGAAGTGGCCACTACTCGCTTTTCATTCTTGTTCACCCTGCGACAGAGTTGCAATCAATGAACCCGTGTTTCTACTCCCTCGCGCGGAAAATACTGACAAAAATTACTAAATTAAAAAACTACCCTAACTTTATGTATGTGGCAGGTTCCCAGAGAGAGAGTTTTTTATTTTAACTCGGTACAGACGCTGTCTTTGACCTGTGAAGAAGAGGCCGTGCTTTAGGCCTCCGGCTAAATCCCAATCCATCTCGGCGCACGGCCTCTGGCTCAGCGGCGTTGGTTCCCAGAGGAATTTCAGACGCGAACATTTTACTCTGTCCCTGCACTTCATCCTGACAGCTCCCCCCGCCCCACATGGCCCCTACACCTCCTGTCGGGCCATCCTCCTGCTGCAACACTTCAAGGTTTGGGGCTCCCCGTTCTGGGACGGGGCCGGGAGACACCGAGCGCTGCCTGGAGCGAGGGGTGCGAGCCGGATCCCAGGCAGGACGGACCGTACGGCCGGGGCGGGAAGGGGGTCCCGCTCCCCCCGCCTACCTGTGAGGCGGATGAAGCCGCCGACGCTCTCGGGCAGCGGCAGGCGCTTGAGGTACGCGGGCAGCTGGACCTTGACGATGCGGGCCAGAGTCTCCAGCACCATCGCCGGCCTCTCCCGCCGTCCCCCCGCGCGCCGGCCCGGGCTGCGCACGCGCCGCGGGGCGNTGTATTTAATAATATGTGGCTTATGCTTTACAGATTGCCTGCCATCACCCTGCTGCATTCAAGTTGTATTCCATGTTGATGGTCTTATAAATATTGAAGTAAAAAATGGAAAGTTTTCATGTGAATGAGGTAGGATAACATCAGTGCTGAGAGGTTTAAATTTACAGGGCCTCTGGCTCACCGGCGTTGGTTCCCAGAGGAATTTCAGACACTTCAACCTTGTGGTTGGCAATAATTTGCACAGAACAAGACCTATCACATATAGATTTTTGTTTGTTTGTTTGTTTTCACTTTATTTTATTGTTATGTCTAGGAGACTGGTCATTTTTTGGCATAGACAATCCTCCAGATGTCTCAAATCCTCCCGTATAGGCAGATGAAAAAGTGGGAAGCGTGTAGCCGTTCTGGGTCAATTTAGACAATCCATCCAGACCTGGAGACTCTAACGTTAATCCCTTGGTCATGACAACACCGTTTGGTTCAAGGTGCTTTGCTACCATAAGTGAATCTATCAAGTGCTAGTAGCATATAGGACAGAGCACGAGCAGGCAAGCTGAAGCAGCACAATCCTACAAGAGCTCTCTCCTCCCTTACATGATCCTGACTGAAGCACAGTTCTCTCTCCTCCCTCAGTGTACTGAAATCCCACCATATCTGCCCAAATCAACTGTGCACTTTTCCTGCTGGAAAATACTGGAAGCTAAGTTTAGGATAAATCCAATTTATTTGTGCTTCTAGCCTATTACTTTTCTGCCTGTGACCCTACATTAACATTTTCTGATGAATCATCATCTTTGGCTAGTGGGAATATTCCTGTGATCTCAGAGTATCTAAGTTCCCTACCTCACCTAAATTTATCCATGTAATGACTGTGTCTTATGTCCTAACATGATTCCTTCTTGTCTAGGCAGACGCTAGCTATTAGACAAGATAATATGTAGAAGTTTTTATAAACAAATTTTTAAACTGTGTTTTAAAAACAAGTTTTTTGTTTTGTTTTTGAATAATAAAAAATAAAGTTTTTCTTCCTTTCAACCTATAAAGTGAAAAGTTATATCTAATTGTATAAACTATTCTAACATTCCTTAAACAAAACTTAAAGCAATAACTTAAATACTCCAAACTAAGCAAATAATAACCCAATTTCTTTAAATTATAAAATCATGTTAATAAATCATATTTAACCTTCTAATATTATTATCAAAAGTCCTTTATTAACACACAAACCACTACAATAATAATGAAAGAGGTAAAACACTTGGTTATTCCTGTAAAAATTATACATCAAATGTCATGATGTGACCTCCTTTGTGAGACTTTCCAAAGGAAAAATACATTAGGTAAATACTTCAGTCCTAAATCAAACAACTTCACACTGAAGTTGAGAACCTCTGTCCTACCCTCCTCCTCCCCACATTCTTCTGCTCTTCCAGCCTTCTCTGGATGCTGGGAGCACAGCTGACATTTCGGGGCAGCTCCTGAGCCCCGCTGTGCTGCCTTTGATCAGTGCTGCACCCAGTGCACTGCAAGTCCATCTGCACTTGTGGAGAGGAATTGTTCCCCCTGTGCCCCTCCTGTTGTGGAAGGATCACCTGACATGAGCCACGGATGGGTTTGGTATATCACAGTCTGAAAGTCATAGATTATGGCAAACCTATAAAGAAAATGAAACCTGAATGAGATTCTTAACCAAAGTGGAAGTGAAAAGTGGTCTTTGGAAATCCAGTTTGAACCAGAGCACAGGAGATGCATGTTCACCCTGCAATTTGGCTGCAGACCTCCTGTTTGCTTGAAGGTGGAAAATGTAAGCTTCAGGCTTGCTCAGTCCTGCAGAAAAGAACAGGGTTTTAAACAGTAATCCATCTTCAGGGATCACATTATGAGTTCAGAACTTAAGATTAGTCAACATCAGGAGGTGCAGCAGGCAGGTGTGACATCTTCCCTCTGTTACACATTTAACACCCTATGTGGACAGTTGTAATGTGTGGTTTTCCCCTTCCCCCTTTCCCCACCCAGATATCAGGTTTATCTTCAGATCCCTGGCTGTCCATTGTTCCCCTTATCTTGAAAGCTGTCGTGTAATAGGTCAAAATTGAAAGAATGATCCAAAAGAGACAGGGCTCCTCAGGTGTCCATCTTCCCCTAAAGCCCACCCTTGTCTGCACCTGGTTGGGTGGTTACCTGTGCCTTCCCTAGCCCCTTCCCCCAGTATAAAAAGCAGAGTGACCACATGGTCGAGAGTTATCCAGAGTCATCCACAGAGTCATCACTAGAGTCATCAGGGAGAGGCTGGGAGCAGACACCGCATGGAACTGGAATAAAGACTGAAAAACCTCTCCCTGGATCTGACTCCTTCTTTTCCATTCTAGAGGTCTCAGCTGAGGTAAACTGAGGTGCGGATTCCCTGCAGGGGCAGCTCCATCTCTCCGCTTTCCCGGGGCTCCAGACTAGCTTGGACTTGCCTCCACGTGGCTGCCTGAGCAGCCTAGCCAGCTGTGGTTCCTCTGAGGACAAAACCCTCAGCAGCAGCCGCTTGGCCAGCATCTGGATAAGAGCAAGTCTGGGTGAAACCCCATCTCGGTTTATTGGGCATCGCCCCAACAGTGGACATTCTTATTCCAGAAGCAGATTGCTTCTTCAGGATTTTATCAGCATATTTTTCAACTCAAATATCAATATTGTTTGGTATCTGGAAAATTTTCTCACTTTTTTTTTCTGGGGAGAGTAACATGCAACAATTCATTCTTGTACATTTAGTTTCAGTCTGTGAGCTGTTAAAAAGTAGAGATTGCCTCTGCTTGTGTGTTTTATGCTAAATTTGGCCACTGAAACTCTGCTATTGGGAGGATACGTAGAAGCTGCTGTAATAAAAGAGCAGCACAAAAAGCCCAAGCATAGATACTTGAACAGAATCTAGGTCACCTGTGTGGAAAGATGAATATTGTCTTCACCACTAGGTATCCTCTATCACTGGGGTTTTTCCTCTAGCAAGAACATTACAGATAACATGAAGCATAGAGTCCACATGAAAAGATCTCCGTGGTCAGGGCTAGCTCAAGTCTCTGACATGGAATTCCCCAAACATTGCCCAAATGAGAACCAGCCCATGCTTTGATAAGAATGGTAGAAAAGTTCGTGGTGCAGATGATGTTTTGGCAAAATTTATTCTTGTTACTACAACACAGCTGCAGTGGTCCAGCTCACAGCAGAAATAAGAGCTGCCTTCAGCATCAACAAGCTGATTGGTCCTGGTCCTACAAACTGAGGATAGATTAAAAGAATCTGTTTGTGTTCCTCCTTATGTCACCCTTTGAAAATTGCTCTGTTTCCCTCTGCCCTTAATTCATCTGTATAATGGGATAATATTTACTGGTCTGTCTAGAACATGTGAGATTTGCAAAGGAGAAGAACATTTATATACATATATTTATGTTTTACCCAGTACACAACAGTAAGGATAAAAGATTAAAGGTTCTGAGGCAGCAGACACAGTTCTTACATCAGTAAAACAAACCTAAGTAGCACAGTAATTTGCTCAGTACTCTTTCATGGTAATGAGCTTTTCTGTCAAGAGGATGTCTGGTGTTGTTTCAACCATTTTCTTGGAGTTGGTATTGCCATTTTCCAAACTGACCACCTGGGATAATGTCTGCAGCAGGCTAAAGTACTACTGCCAACTAAAAACTACACTGCCACTGAAGGGCTGGCTTCTGTGATTAGCAAACACAAGTGTCCTGTCTAGGAGGAAGCTACATCTCTCCCTTTGTATTCAAATCATTTCACAATGGGGTGTGATTAGCTGCTGTTCCTGCTGTATGCAAAGATCTCTCTCTTCTACTTCCCCAAAAGCAAATGAAATCATTACACCCCAGAAGAGCTTTAGGAACTGTGATTCACTTCATGCATATCTCCATCACCTAGTTATGCAGCACTGTCAACATACAACTATTAAATAATTGAATCTCAAGAACTAAACAGTTAGTTAGTGGCTTAAAATTGGATATAAGACCACATAGATATAGTTACTTTCCTGTATTTTATGTGTAAGAACATTAACAAGCAAGTTGCAATTGCACTGCATACAGGTTAGGGTTTTATTTCATGTTTTTACATCCAGAAGTTTAGTTGCCTAGAGAAGAAAGCTGAGAGTGTTGTGCTTTCACTTAACTCTGAGGCCTGGCACCTTAAGTGGCTTCTGCTGGTGTTTATTGAAAATAGCTACCTGTCCATGGTGGGCAAAGTGTCCGAGAGAAAAATAAGTTAAGGAAACAAATCCCCTTTACAACAAAATCAGTGGGGTAATCATGTGATAACATAATGTTCATATTATAAAATTACTACTAAATGAGCATGGCATTACTTTCTAATCTAGCTAATGTCCAAGAATTTTACAATGTAACCATTATGTTGTGAAAGGAGGCGCTATCATAGTTGCCTGAGTAACTGCAGTGTCCCACTAACAGCATGTATCATTATTGAATTTTAAAAATCCCTGCGGCTTAAAATGGCACTTATTGTTGGAGATTGTAGGGAATTAATCTTGAAAAGAATGAAAACAAGAATGTAAAGAAAAATGGCAAGATTTCTAAGAATTGCATCAGGTTTCAACATGGCAACTTGGTGCATGAGAGAACAGAACAGTAGACACTGTTTTTATTTATTCACGAAAAATCCCGTGTTTTGATCTTTCAGCCACGGGTTTAACACTTTAATTCCTTTCTCTGATTGCTACTGCTGGGGAGTGGGAAATGTTACCCATGAGTTGGGTATAAAACAAAGTTGAATAAATCCCCAGCTCAAGAAAAAATAAGTGTATTCAGTGCTAACTTGCCAGATATTCCCAGCCAAAGTTCAGTTACTTTCTACTTACATTGTATGGGGTTTTTCCAAGCTGGAGCTGTCTTTTTCTCAAGTGGTTATCACTGGTAGTGGTTTCTACAGCTACTCTAACAGTTGCAGAAATAGCACAACATGAAACTATGACTATCCAGTCCATTACCTTAAGTTGAAATTGCACTTACTTAAAGCACCGAAAGCAACAAGTTGTATGACATGAAACTGTTGTAAAAAAAACATCAGTCAAGTAACACTAACAATGCACAAGAAAGTGCACAGTAAATTTAATATTGCAATGAGTTTTAATTTTTCACCCATTACACAAATCACCCAGTTTTTTCATCTGCACTAGGTAGCTGATCCAGTATGTACTGCTCATGAGGATCCAGAATGATCTGATTGCTGGTCACATACAGACTTGCATAGATTTGGAACCTCACTGGCTTCCAGGGAGCTGCTATTTCACAAGTTTTACTCAAATCAGAATAAGTATCCTTAGGATTCACTAATATGTTCATAAGAGACCAGATATGTTATTCATTTGTAGCAAGTTCTGCCTGGTTTGTTGCAATAAACCAGACAGCAAAATCCCAGATTGTCCCCTGGGAGGAAACTGCAGTGATGGAAAACAGATACATCCTCCCCTTCACTAAAGGACCTACAGAGGACAAAGCTGACATAATCTGGGAAGTACACACTGTTAAATGAACAGATGTGAAGTAAAACCACTATCAAAACACTACAAGCTGTGCTCATGATGGGAATTCTGGGGACAAGAGCTATACATATATAGGTCAGTATATTCTCAGCAGCAGACCACTCACCTTTCCTTTTTAAACTGCATTGATGAGTGAAGTCTGTAATTCTTGACCAGGTATCTGAGGATATATTTTTCCCTTAGTACTTTACTCCCTTGGCATAAGAGCTGTCACTGAAAGATACTTCCTTCATTTTGGAAGGCAAAGGTGAGAATGCCACAAGACTAATTCCCGTGATGCAATGTGCATTCTTTGGCACTGGCTAATTATAGCACAGAAAAACTACCAGCTTCCCTACTGAGGACAGAGCAGATGATCTCTGCTGTAGGACTGCACTCTGCTCTTAAGTTCTTCCTGTGTCACAGTGCCCAGTGACACTGCAGTGAAGTGGCAGTTTGTCATCCCTTCTCAGATGGCTGTGCAACAGCAGTGCTGAGGAGATTTCTGAGCCTGGCTCCCCTTTTCAAGGTTAGCCAGGTCTGGCACTGACAGTAACCCATACTCATTCTCTGTCGTCTCTCAAGAATAAAGAGGAACAAAAGAAAACCTCAACCCCAAAACACCATGCCTCTTTAGTTTAGACAAGTGTATGTCCAACAGATGGAGATGAAAGCCAGAAAAAAGTGGCTATTTCATTCCAAGGCAGTGACATGGAATAGTATTACAGTTGGTAAATAAGATTAATACAGCCTCACTTATGCCTATCTTACTAATGCTTTTTCTTTTCTATTTTCTTCCAGACATTCCCCATCCTCTGAACCACAATTCAGTTATAGCACAGTGCACTTCTAGATCTACACAGCTGGCTGTTCCCTAGATTTTTAAGTTACTTCCTCATTTACTTTTCAAGATATTGCCAGAAATTTATATAAATTCTGTACTCTACCCCAGTGCACAGAGCTGTAAGGTCTGTAAATACTTTTTTAATGAGAAGCTTTCTCTGCTGATTCAAAGGGGAAAAAATGTAACTAACATAAAATGTAGGATATAAACATATCACCCACAAATTTACAGAACTTACTTTACAGGAAAGGTAATCCTAATGGCTGTGAAAGGTACATGATAATTAAGAGGCATTCGTGTTGAACAACATGGTAGGAGAGTGCTTTTGGAAACTAGGAAAAGATCCTAGTGCCCCTTTCTATTAGAACAGAAAGTCTTTTATTGAAAGCTAATTTTGTGACAGTGTCAATAGTTAATTTATTAAAACACTTGAGAATGTTTTAAACTGTTTTCCCAAGAGGAATTAAATTATTTTTGTTTAGATTTTTTTTACTTTTGTGTGAATTATTTTGACAGCTTCAGGGACAGAAATGTTTTGATTATTCAGGAAGCAAGTATAGTAGAAACCACTGATGCACATAATTCCCCAAATTGCCTGTCCAACACGATTTGATACTATCAAATATCCTGAATGATGAATGGGTAAGGGTATCATTTAGTCTCCAAGTACCCAAGTACTCAATTTCTATTGTAGCAGTGCTTTTCTTATACAGGAGCTAAATGGAGATCATAAAATCATTTAAGATAAGCCACCAAGTAGTCAGGAAGGAAATTATCTTTTTTTGCTGTTATTTTGAATTTAAATTGCTATGATTGAGAAAATTAGTATCTTGGATTCCACTACCAACTCCTTAAGTGAGTATTTTTCAGGGGATATTTTTTTTACAAGATGATATCCCATTTTCCAAAGTAAAACAAACCAAAACATTTGCAGTCCTCATTGTTTTTATAAAAACAGATTCACATTTATTGCTTAGAAAAGTGAGAAATCCATGCAGTATTTCTTGAAAAACTGAAAAGCATGCTTGACCTTGAAGAATAAAAGTCAGCAAGAATACAGAAATCAGGTTGCCTTTGATTTATGATTTGCAAAATTTGCAGCAATTTGCCAACACCTGGCCATATTTCATTACTGCCATGTCTGTCATAACCCACCTTCTCAGAAATACTGCCCTGGTCCATCCTCCTGACCATAATGATGAAACAACTGGCTAATTTCAGTGTTGGTGACTTAGAGTCATCAACAATATTTGCCAAATTACAAAAAGACAGCAAACAAGAATATGCCATCTTTCTAAGAGATACATTTGGATATAATTACCTGGATATTTGAGGTCTAGGTAAGCTCTTGGATACCTTGTAGCTAACTGGAACATACCAAAAAAAAGATCAGGCAAATCTTTAAAGATGAGATTGCTCGAAAGGGCAGAATAAAAAGTAAAATGGCTGCTTGTTCCAATGATAGTTGGCTAGTTAAATACCTTGTCTAAATAAACAGTGTATACTCCTGACAGTTCAAAGACAAACAAACGAACCAAATAAACAACCAAACAAAAAACCTGAAGTATTTTTGTGGACTTTCTTATTTTCTTAAATCATTAAATCAATACACCATCAAACAATTCAAACACAGCACTCTACAAGACACTGTAATAATTTCCCCAGAGAAACATAGCATTATTCTGTATAAAACACAATGAGGGGAAAAAAAAGAGAGAGAAAGAATGTTCAAGGAAAAAAATGCTCTAAATCAAGAGTGACAGCAAGTCAGCCTGCTGCCTCTGCTGAGGTGTAATGTTTATTTAGCTACAAATATGCAAACAATTCACCAGCAGGACTGCCTCAGAAGAAGGAGGCACGGCCAGTAGTTTGCTGCGGGCCATTTGTGACATCAGTGGTACTAGGGCTCCTTGCTCAGTGAGGGTCTCTGCCCCAGCTCTTCTGGAAACACTGGCTGATCTCTGCAGGGAAATCTACTGAGATAAAAGGTGGTTTATACTTCAGTGTATGAAGTACAGCATCAGTGTCCTGATTAGCTCAGGCTAACTAATTCCTTGTACCTCTAGTCAAACAGTGAAAATTGTGCTTTGCATGTAGCTGGGCAGGTGAATGGAAGCTTGCATTCCAATCCATACAGCCTGTTGTGACCCCTGAATAGCCATGCCCCTACTGGGGAGCCTGTGAAACACCCTAACTGGCCTGTTTGAGTAATTAATTACCTTTAAGCATTAACATTTTATCTGAACTTGCAACTTTTAAAGCCTATTAGGTACACTGCTCAAATCCTTTCTTAAACCCAAACACTCCTCAAAGGTTGTGATTTGCTTAGTACATTTGCATCCTGGAACAAGCACTGGAGTGGCAACTGAATTAGGATGGTCCAAATCTGGCTAGTAATCAATTACACCAAAGTAATAAAAATAGACATATCTTGAAAGCGCTCCAGAGAATCCTTTGATGTCTCCTTTAGTAAACACAATAGGTCAAATTACCTGCTGCTGAAAACTGCTGTTAAGAGCTTGGTCATTTTCAGTAACAGTGTAACCCATACAGACTTAGCTTGCAGTCTGAAGGCAGCCTGAGGGGACAAAAACCAGGTATAACAAGGAAAAGCAACCACCTCCAAAGGGATAGGGTAAAGTAGGTCACCATTAAACACCTTTTTGACAAGGTCTCCAACCAATGTACCCTGGCCTCCTGAAATTGATAAAATTCCTGAGTTGCTCCAGAGAGGGGTTTTGCCCACTGAATTCAGCTTGTGTTACCTTATTTTAGCAACAGTAAATAATTGCTTAGCCCTTCACACCCCTCCTATTTTGCCATCTATGTTCATATTATCTATATTCATTCAGGCATGTAAAGAATTCATACAAAAGAAGGAAACAGAGGTAGTTAGTAACTGCACAACAACAAAAAATTTCAGTTTTCAAATTTGGCATCATAATTATACCATGCACAGGCTCATCTCACTTTCATGCTTCAATATCCATAGAGCTGAATCAGCACAGAAAATGAACATTCTTGTTGACAAAAACTGCTGGTGACTTGACAGGGATATATTTTTCATCTGGATCAAATGGTAGTTTTGCTAGGGAAACAAAAAAGGAATACTCTGTATGCATAGGAGTAAATAACCTGTAGTGATTTTCAGATTATGTTGCTTAGGTCTGTGAAAATACCATAAAGAATTTTATGTTGTCATATGTCTATTCTTGTAAAATGGCTCTTATTTTCTGGAAGGATTTCAAGAGAAGAGAAAAATCTTTAACTGAAAGAAAACTATGTTGTTGCTATGAAGATGAAAAAGTGCCAAACAATGAAGTGCTATACAAAATCCTGAAGACCAGAAGATTTTGTGGGGGACTTCAGTCTATTTATCTTGGTGTAAGTTACTGAAGTGTTCTATGCTCTTGTGAATCCCACATGACTGTGCAAGCCATGAAAACTGAGCATATCATTATTCAACAAAGCACTCCAGGTTTTCACTGGGAATCATACGTAGACTTAAACACTAGGTTTTCCAACTCCCTGCACAAAGCTGCAGCAACTGAAAGTGGATTGATGTGGGGACTTAGCATTTTGCTCCATCACCTAGAAGTGAGACGAAAAGCACTTCTAATTCAAAGGAAATGTGGATTAGCTTGGGAATTGTTTCAGTGAAAATGTCAGAGAAGCTGTTGAAGAAACAATGGGAGATAAGGAATAGGCCAAGTTGGAATATCAAGAAAGTTACTTTTTATCTGGTATTTCTTAAAAATCTAACTTCTGCCTAACACACTGACCGTGGGCTTTACTCCAGATGTGAAAGGGGGTTGCTACCTCTAATTCCTAACAGGAGACATAATGGTCACAGATGCAACAGCCAGGGAACTAAGCATGCACTACAAAGTCTGTAATTGGACCAAGTCATCCTTATTGAAGGGCAGAAGCCCCCAGCTACACAGAAAGGCTTGCTGATCTTTGGATTTAAAACAGATCAAGTGGAACCCAATGGCACTCCTAAACCTGTTTTTTTCCCACTGTCTTATAATGTTGCTTGGCAAATACTTTTTTGGTTTTTTGTTGTGTTAAAAAAAAGGCCAATGGAAGAATCTTTTTTTATCAGTTTTCTACTGTGATCTTATTCTTTATGGTATCCACTGAATCAAAAGGGTCCTCAATAAGGTGAGTTTTGCTCAGATTAAAGAAGGATTTGACTGCAAGCTTGATTTACAGTAATTAAAGGAAAAACAAGTTGGACAGGATGCTGAAGAGAAAATTGAGGCCTGGTAATACATGCAAACAGGGAGAAGCTGCTGTTGTTGTTGTTGTTGATTTTAGTGCTTTGTTTTCCAGCAACATGAGCTGAAGTGTTCCAAACAGGAACTAATAGTAATGTATTGTGGATGGATTAGATGGATATCTTGCTTTTGTTGAAGTAATTTTTTTCCCTCTCCTAAAATGGAAAATCTTTTTGGAAAACATTTGCATCTTGTTTCCCCCTTTCTTCTCAGATATATGAAGCATCCTGTATGGAATGCTGCTTGGTGTCCAGGATGCCTGGTTGCTCCACCTGTTTTGAAGGCAGGTAGAATAGTATGCTCCAAATATAAAACTGGCTCATCTCAGGCAAACGGAAGTGAAAAACCAGCACTGATGTACAGGTAACCTAAGTTAACCTTTAAACAAAAAGGCTGGGCTGCTTTTCCCTCAAGTCTTGGAGGGGCAGTGCTATGACAGCCAAACAAGGCAACCTCCATTCATGGCTGGACCACCCATTCCTCTGTTGGACCAGCAGGCAGCAGCTGAAATGGACTGGTGAATCCAGCCTTTGGAGGCTGTTGACCACTTGGCCACACAGGCTCTGGAACACCATACTTGAAAAAACAGAATTGAAAGACAGAGTTCAAGAGAGCTGGACTGCTCTCAGTATTTTTGTGCAAACTTTATTACTGGGCCACATCTGCTGGGTTATTTTGCATAATAAACCTCTAAAAGTCTAACCCGACTCCACTACTGTGGAGGATTAGACATGGTAATACCTCTCCACAGCCACTTCTGAGGATTAGCTTCAAAACTCAAATTAAAATGAAGCAAACACAAATAGTTCCACAATAAGTTACAACACCCTTATTCAGTAACCATCATCTGCACCTCTTGCATTTTATATTACTATATGAGGAATCTATGCAGAAGAATATACATGCTGCATGTGGTAAGGCTGAAAAACTCTCTGCATGGGCACATCAACATATTCAGGTTTCGAGGCCTGACTTGCCCAAATATTCCTAGTGAAGTAAAAAAAAAAAATTGGTTTTATGTATTTCCAAATATTGAGGAGAAAATATGTGATTTTTACCTCACAATTTGAGGAAAAGGAGGTGAGAGTGACAGGTATGATGTTCTCCAAGCAGAACTGTGCGGTGTGACTTGCAGAACTGGTCACAGAACTGTGACTGCATGTCTTGTTTTTCATTCCAACACAAGCCATAATTTTTTATTATTTTCTCAAGTGTATTTAAAGGTCAGTATTTAAATGGGCAGATTTGTTTTTTAAAAATGACCAGCAAGTGCAATAAGGTGTTTGCCTAAACAAGCACACTACACTAAAATTTGCAAATATGTTTCTGAGCAATGGCTATAAACAAGAGCTATCCAATAAATTTTAAATTCTCTTTAGGGTCAAATGCTAATAGCCATATTGAATTTAACATGTAACAAAACTTGATTTACCAGATTAACAATTCCTGTTGTTTTAAATTAGCAGGGGAAATTACACACTGTCAACTGTATGTTTGTGCTGTTCTTAATTTCTTTCATTATACAGAAAGTGTGAATCACAAATCTGATCAAAAATGTTCATATAAAGTCATATGAGAGGTTATTAATCTCAAATAATAATTAGAAAATGTAGAACTGGAATACTGCCAAGTATTTAAATCTCTTGAGATGACAAACAATAATGAAGCTCAGAAAGTTTGTGAGCAATTTACAAGTCAGAGGAAGATGTCTGTGGTACAAAGATAGACACGCTGGTGATTTGGAGCAGTTTAATAGCATCCGTAATCCAAAACTGGAACAGCAAGGTGTTCTTCAGCAATATTCTTGACTAAGATGGTAAGAATGAAAATCAAATAGTTTGTAATTACACTTCCTGAACATGCTGTTCAGTACAATTAAAAGAATAAGCAGAAAATGAAGACTACATAAGGAAGTTGCTAGGATTGGTTTAGGAGATCATAGCAAGATAACTGGACTTTACAAGTACAAGGCATTGTTTTCTCTTTAGCTTGTAAATATCAGTGTTAAAAAACTATGCCAGTCCTACCACAGTGCTATTTTTTAAAGTAATAAAAAACCCACCACTCTCCTAATCCACTGCTGCCTATTGTCAAGCTGAAAATGTTGTTACACAGTAAGCTTTTTGGAATATTCTGCCTTCTCCAGACTGATAATAATTAGTATCCTAGATAGCAAGACAACTAACACTACGGCACTATAACGAACACAAACTGAGCCCAGTGCAATTATGTGGACATCCCTCCTGGACAGCAAATGCCATGTTTGTCACTCTAATGCATCCCATCATTACAGCAGAAGGGCAGTCAGGCAATCTTTCTCTTCTTGTTTCACAAAAATGGAGTAGGAGTTCTTCCCCATGTAGAGAACTGTGTATAAACCCACACAATTTATTACTGTGAGAAAAAAACCACCTGGCTGAGAGTGATCTGTTGGTCCATGCTGCACAAAATAAAAAGCCTCCAAGGAGCTGGAAGTGTTACAGATGGTATCACTGCAAATAAAATAATTACTCCTCATCACTCTCTAGAACTACCTAAAAGGTTGCTGTGAGGTGGGGGTCAGTCTCTTCTAGACTGCCTGCTGTGAGAGGGTCAGTCTCTTCTAGACTGCCTGCTGTGAGAGGACTAGAGGAAATGGCATTAAGGTGAGACAGGGTAGCTTCAAATTAGATATTAGAATAACCTTTTTCAATGTTCAGGTGGTCAGGCATTGGACCCAGGAGCCGCTGGCAGGAAGAGCCGCACAGCGGCCCCGAGGCAGCGGCGCCCGCGGGCAGTCCCAGAACCTTCCTTCCCCTGCCCCGCCCGTTCGCCCTCGGCCCCGCCNGTAGAGTCACCATTCCTGGAGATGCTTAAGAAGTGTCTGTAACTAGTGCTGAGTGGTATGGTTTAGGAGTTGCCGTGGTAATGACATGTGCTACTTGGACTTTATGATTCTAAAGGTCACTTTCAATTTTGATGATTATATGCTTCTCTTTGATGCATCTGGCCCTTGTACTGACAGTCCACGTCACCACATCTTCCTCTTGATGTTTTTCCCCCCATGCTGAGACACTTGGCTTGGTATCCTTGTGCGTGCCTATATGCCACTAAAAGGAGTGTCCATGCCCGTTACCCTCAAACCAGGCCTGCGCTCTTCCTGGGCAAGAGCAGAGCTTTAGCTTCGTCACTCGCACCGCGGCGAACGGTGCAAACCCCATCGCTCTGGGGCTCCCGCCTTGTCCGTGCCCAGCCGCTCCCGCGCCGGCCGTGCCCGTGGGAGCGCTGTTTCTTCCCAGGCGCCAGGCCGGCCGAGCCCCGCTCCAGCCGCTCGGGCTCGGGGCCGGGCGGTGACCCGTCCGCGGCGCTGACGGACAGACCGACAGCTGACGCGCGGAGGAACACCGCGCCGCCGCGTCAGCGGGCCGACCTAGATCCGGCCGCTGCCGCCATTT